>QLSS01000465.1:0-84345 GCA_024372645.1 Trichomalopsis sarcophagae
GATTGTTTGCGTCACCGAATTCTGGTTATAAAAAGCGCAACATCACAATATATATACTAGGGGGGTTCCCCCTTCTCGCTCCGCTCGCCAACCCCCCACTTTAACTTTTAATTTTAAGTACCAGGAACAAGGTTGGCGCTAGGGGACGCCATCTTCGGTTCTAACTATTCGGATTTTCGATGTGCGAAAAATAGCGAATCCGGCATTTTAGCTTGATTTTTACTGTATTTTAAATTGATCATAACTTTGCACCGGACCATACATTTTTGATGTTTTTTTTTCAAATTGAAGGTTTTTTTCGGTACTTTTCAGTTCTGGTATTAGAAAATTTTTTCCACGTTCAGGTGCAAAGTTATGATCTACGCAGTGAAGCCATCTTTTTTGCATTACCTGAAATACCGTCATATGCCCATAAAAAATGTCCTACGGTCAATTTCTTATATTCGCAGACGTTTTACGTCATTTTTCAGCATATAAAACAAGGTAGTAATAAATGAGATTATATTTAATATTACAAATTTTAATAAACAATTAAATAAACATTTGTTTTATAACAATTATATTGGACATATCTGTAATGAAAAACATAAAATACATTTTTGTAACCGAATTGTCCAACTGATTTGACATTTTACGAATTATATCTTTCCTTTTAACATTTCGCACATCAGAAACTCTAGGAAACTTGAAAAATGTTTCTTTTTTTCCTTCTGCTTTTTCTAACATTTCAACTTCAAATGTATCGTCATCGATATCAGTGACTACTTGCCCAATACATTGCTTTCCTTTTTGTGCTATTGTTGTCAATCTTACTAAGATAAAATTGTTGTCTTCTATTATAAAACGCGTTTTTTTGGTCAAATCTTTGTCTACAGATTCACATCTACATGATATTTCTGCACTTGAGGTAGAAGGCTTGACTGTTGTAAAAACCGCTTTTTGTACTTAAAATGGGCGCTTCGTTTCTGGATTTTATTGTTGCCTTAATACATCCATGCCTACTAGTTTTACAGCAAAACTTTGCAGAAGCTTCGGTTACTAACTAAACCGTTCGCTCAACAGCTTTAGTATAATTAGGAAACTTAGAAAAATCCCATTTTGTGCTATGTATTGCCTTTCTCAATTTGTCGAATGATATTCCAGACAGTACGGGTGGCGGTGTTATGGCTGTAGCATTCCAGTCAATCATATCAAAGTAGTTTGAAGCCTCCATATTCAAAATTGGTACACGAAAAGTACCTAGTCCAACTTGATTTGTTTGAGGGGCATTTAGTATTATATGTATGCCTCTCTTTCTGATTTCCATATTTTTGTCAGTAATCATACTTAAAAAAATATTTTTGGGGTGCGCAAAATATGCACTATGACATATTATATTATTTTTAAGAGTTTTTCTGAAAGATCTCTCGTTAGTTTTATAAATTTATGGAGATGCCTGGCTCCGTCTTTGATTGATGATTCCCTCTTTACAGAAAACCTGTCTTTGATTCTAAACCGAATGAAAGGTGCTACTTCTTTTGAAGATTTGAACTTATGATAATACACTGTATCAAACTTATAAAGAAGCAGCACTTGCTATGGGTTTAGTAGCTGATGACTCTTGTGTTTATAATATTTTTCAAGAGGCCTGCCAAATAATGTTGCCTTTTCAATTACGTAAATTTTTCGCTTGGTTTATATTAGCAGAAAACATTCAAGGAAATACAATTTGGAATAAGTTTAAAAATTTTTTCACTGAAGATTTTATAGAAAATAAAGAAAATAATGCTTTATCTCACATTGAAAGTATATTAGAAACAGAAGAAAGATGTTGTAAGGATTTTAGTTTACCAGAACCTGATAATCTTATTGTTAATGATGACGTGTCTTCTGAAAATCTATTGCATAGTGCCACTATTTTTAAACAAATGGTAAATCAATTAAATGAAGATCAACACTCTATTTTCACAGAACTCATTAACAGCAAAACTAAAATTTATTTTATTGATGGTCCTGGAGGTTCAGGAAAAACTTTCTTATATAAAACTTTAATACACTATTATATTTCATTAAACAAACAAATCTTACCAATGGCTTGGACTGGTATTGCTTCTATATTATTACCAAAAGGAATGACAAGTCATAGAACTTTTAGATTACCTTTGGATTGAGATAATGTAGATACTGCTTTTTTAAAATTAGAATCAGATAAAAAAAATTAAGGTTGGCTGATTTAATTATTTGGGATGAAGCATCTATGATTCCGAAGAAAGCTTTAGAAATTATAGATCAAACCTTGCAAGATGTAT
This sequence comes from Trichomalopsis sarcophagae, assembly GCA_024372645.1. Classification (NCBI taxonomy): domain Eukaryota; kingdom Metazoa; phylum Arthropoda; class Insecta; order Hymenoptera; family Pteromalidae; genus Trichomalopsis; species Trichomalopsis sarcophagae. Next base: position 2,289 of record QLSS01000465.1, read on the forward strand.
GCTGTAATAAAATACCTTTTGGAGGAAAACTAATTGTATTAGGAGGTGATTTTAGACAAATTCTTCCAGTAATGAAACATGGTTATAGAAATTCTATCGTTGAGGAAATAATTAAATATTCCAAATTATGGCCTCTTTTTAAAGTTTTAAAATTAAAAAAAAATATTCGTTCTTATGATAAAGAATTCTCATCATTATTATTAGATTTAGGAGAAGGTAAAATTAATCCTTTTAAAATACCTCAACTTTGGAAAACTGATAATGTTTGTGACAAAATTTATAGCAATATTAATCAAAACATTTCTATAAATTCTGTTATTTTAGCTCCTCATAATGAAGATATTAAAATCATTAATGATAAAGTATTAAAAATGTTATATGGTGATTCAAGGACATATTATAGCATAGATTACGCAACACATAAGGGTGTAGATCAAACAGACGAAAATATTCATCTAAATTATCCAATTGAAATGTTAAATGAAATTAGAGAAGGTCTTCCACCTCATAAATTGGACTTAAAAATAAATGCAACAGTTATGTTAATTCGAAATTTGAGTATAATAGATGGTCTATGCAATGGAACTCGTTTAAAAATCAGTAAATTATATCAATACAATATTGAAGCAGAAATAATTACAGGAGAGAATATTGGAAATAAAGTCTTTATACCGAGAATCACCTTAAATACTGGAGAGAACTCTTCATTCCCTTTTACTCTTTATAGAAAACAATTTCCGATAATTTTAGCTTTCGCAATAACAATAAATAAATCTCAAGGACAAAGTTTTGATTCTTTAGGAATTTTTCTCAGACGGCCATTATTTGCCCATGGTCAATTGTATGTAGCTTTATCTAGATGCAGAAATCCTAATAAAATATTTATTCAAAATGAATTAGAAGATTCTTCAAAAATCGATAATATTGTGTGGAATGAGATTTTTAAAGATCAAATTTAAAATATATGCAAATGCAGAAACAGATAGAACAAGCATACAAATAATCATGAAGTTATAAAACAAATTAATTTGATATTTTTATAGACCATGATGTAATAATACTTAGTTAATAATTAATGATTATTTGCACACTTTTACATGAAAAAAGTTCAATTCAGATATTATCGTGTTTAAAAATTATATTTTGAACAGGTTAATAATTCATAAATATATATGTATGGTATATACTGTGGTTATATGGCTCTAAGCGATGATTCCACTTTCTTTTTAGATTATTGTATAAAAATTTTAATTAATAAAAATAAATCAGTTTTAATAATTTCATTTTTAAGTGCATTACAAAAAACATTAGAAAAATTAATTTTTAACAATAACCATAATTTTATATAATTTCATCATGTTATGAAATTATATGAAATTATCGGTAATTTTTATACAATAAAATAAAAGAAAACAAAAATCAACGCACCTGAAGTACATTATTATTATTACATAATTCTAATGATGAGCTTCTGACAGTACCCCTTGGGTGGTGTGGAAATCTGTCAGAATTAATTAATTCACTCATTCGCCTTAAACTTAATAAATATCATGAATCATGTTATAAAGTTCTTTTCTGTCTTGATTAAGTGCACTTTAATTTCCATTAAAGTATTATTACAATAGATTACTAAAATATCCTTGCAACTTCTGACTGAATTTGAATTGTCCTGATACATGGCCTGCAAAGATTCTAAATGATTACTGACTGAATTATGAGTATTATTTTGATTGGTATTATTTGGTATATTGTAGCACCGACTACTGATTTGGTACCTTTATTATTTTCAATAAATGTAGTAGTCGATACTGGTTTAAAATCTGAACTTTCTTCAAAAACACTAACTAATATATCTTTTATAGCCTTATGTTTCTTTTCTATTTAATTCAGCGTTGTGGTTCGTTGTGTGAATCATTATCTGATATTTGATATTGATTTGAATATTGTTCTATAATTCTTTTGTATTTCATTCAGTGCTGTTGATGGTTTGCTCTATGAATCAATAATGTTAACATAATCGTCTTATAAAGTTCTTTGAAAATTTGATAAATTGAATAATTATACTCTTAATGTTCGTCAAGATCCTATAACTTATTTACTCAGTCCATATGGTTTATGAACTGTTAATGCGGCCATATTTTATTTTTCGACGTAGTGAAAATATGACGGTCTCTAGCCCGATAACGTAAATATGAACATATAGGGGAGTACAAAGAGAGTGGTGGAGAAGTGGAGGAGACGTGGAGGGGAAGTGGAAGGGGAAGTGGAGGGAAGTGGAGGGGGATGGAGGGGCAAATCATTCCCCTCCACGTCTCCTCCACTTCACCTCCACTCTCTTTGTACTCCCCTATATGTTCATATTTATCTCTACTATTATATAAAGAGACAGCACTTTTTCCTTTGTAACCGCTAATCTCAGAAACCACTGAACGGATTGATTTCAAATTTTGACAGTAGATTCTTGACGATGTGGTGAGTGTCATAGGCTATATAAATTAGCATCATATCAACTACAATTATGTTAATTAATGTGAGGACTGGATTCTTCGCGCGTAGGAATCATATCAGACTGCGTTCAGCGGCACTGCGCGCATGCGGCACTGCGCGCATAGAACTCTCCTCACTAGATGGCGTCTGCTAATCCACAAGTGAAGTAGCCCAGAAAATGTATATAAAGAAACGAGTTTATCGTTCTCATCACCTCGGTTTCGGATTTAGTTTCGAAGCCGTATATTCAATTTTTGAAACTTTGAAGGTTATTTCAAAATCATCAGTTTCATATTGTTCATTTTTCTTTTATTTGTTTCTATGATAATTCTAACATATATAATATAGTTTTTACCTTTTGTTAAATGGTATAATTTTTTATAGTTGGCAAAATGCCAAAAGCTAATTCAAATTTATCGAGAAAAACTGTAAGGACGAGAAGGGTATATAACTTGCGACGAAACATTGTACAAGAACACGAATTATCTAGCTCTGCACATGATTCTAACCAATCGTCAAGCAATTTTCATGACGAAATTCCTACAGTTTGTCCTCAATTGCCACTATATAACCAAGAAACTGAAAATGTTCTTCCATTGGAAATACATAATGAAGTTCATACTCAACTTGATGCCATTCCAATGAAAATAGATTACATCCACCAAAGTCGACCATTAGTTGCAAGTTCTCGAGGTGCATTTGGAGTTAAATCTGCTTTCTCATATAACCCTTCAGTAAATTATCTTGAAATAAAGTATATTCAAATAGGTGCTATGGATAAAATCTGTTCGAACTGTCAAGCAAAGAAATGGAAAGACGAATCTTCTGGCCTTTGTTGTGCAGGTGGTAAAGTATCTCTGCCACTTATTGAAGATCCTCCTGATCTTTTTCGTGGTTTAATTACGAATCATCCACTTTCTAATCACTTTCTCAATAATGCGAGAAAGTATAACACTTTGTTTCAGATGACTTCTTTCGGATGTAAGGAAGTAAAAGAAGGCAATTACATGCCTACTTTTAAAATTCAAGGACAAGTTTATCATTTAATCGGTAGTTTGCTTCCTAATGTCAACGAAAATCACCAATTTCTACAAATTTATTTTTTATCCGATGCAGATCAGATAACAACTCGATCAAATATCAATCCATCATTAAATAGAGAACTCATAGAATTATTGCAACAATCTTTACAACAGCACAACCATCTCATTCAGAGTTTCACATATAACTTGGAAAATAGGGCTACAAACACTAATGAAAATTTTAAATTAATTATACACGCTGATCGTGTGCCAGCCAATGAGCACCGAGGAAGATACAATGCTCCTACAAATAATGAGATGGCAGTATTGCTGGTTGATGAAGACAAAGGACCAAGAGATATTGTTATACATAGTCGAAGTGGAAGTTTGCAGCGAGTATCAGAGATACATCGAGCTTATGATTCTCTCCAATATCCTCTTTTGTTTGTAAGAGGAGAGGATGGATACTATGTATCAATCCCACAACAAAACAATAATAATCACTATAAAACAGTTTCTTGCATGCAATTTTATGCATACAAAATTATGATCAGAGGAGAAGTCGTCAGTAATTATCTACACCACTTTAGAAGTCTATTCAACATTTAACAACAAATATGAGGGCTCATCTTGGTGGTGGCAACATTGAATTCCCTATGCATCTATTGAAAATTGGAAATGGAGAAATATCTAACGATAATAATTATGTATCAATTGACGATAAAATTGGTAGAATAATTTATTCAATGGAAGATTTAATTACTAGCGTTTATCCTGATATTCAACATTTACATGAAAAACCTTTTAATTGGTTATATGAGAGAGCAATTATTTCTCCGAGAAATGTAACTGCTCAAGAAATTAATGATATAATCTTAAAAAAATTTGATGGTGAAACTAGAGATTATAAGGCAATTGATACAGTAGTTAATACAGAAGATGCCGTCCATTATTCTCAAGAATTTTTGAACTCCCTCACTCCAGCTGGATTCCCACTTTATAATTTGACATTAAAACTTGGTGCACCAATAATGCTACTACGAAATCTAAATCCACCAACTCTTTGTAATGGAACTAGATTACAAATTAAAGTCTTGCGTGATAATGTTATCGAAGCTACTATTCTCACTGGACCAGCAGCTGGACAAATAGCTTTTATACCACGCATACCTATGATACCCACAGATTTACCTTTTCAATTTAAACGTTTACAATTTCCAATTAAATTATCATTTGCAATCACCATAAATAAGTCTCAAGGGCAAACTTTTAATTATGTAGGGGTAGACCTGCGTTCAGAATGTTTCTCACATGGTCAACTATACGTAGCTTTTTCTCGCACTGGCAACCCTAACAATCAATTCATTTTAGTTCCTGGCACTAACCTAACAAGAAATATCATTTACCCTGAAGTATTGTAAAATTAATAAGAGGTTTCTTCGGCAAAAAGACCATTTAGATATTTCCTTTATCATTTTTCCATTTTTCTGTACATAAACTTGATATTTTCATTTTTTATTTTGAAAATTTTACTATTAAATGACAGAGAGAAGATTCTGCTTTTACAATACATTACAACTGTACATACTTCTCGCGGGCGAAGCCGCGGCGGGGGTTGCTAGTGTTTATATATATATATATATATATATATATATATATATATATATATATATCACTTGATAATTACTTGATTATTACTTGATAATTACTTGATAATCATGCCAAATTCTCGAGTGACATCTCACTTGATTATCAAGTGACATTTTTCAGTAGGGATAACATAATAATATCTTCTCTACATCAGCAGCTAGGAATGTCGGCTAACCTCTAGTAGCCATGACTTGCGTAGTGTGCATCTCAACGACTTTGGCATTGTTTCTCTTGATCGCATAATTTTCTTGCTCTGCGTAAATATTTCAGTCAATTATTATTTTCTTATCACAAGTGCGCGTGTAACTTTGTTCTTTCTACGAGTTGGTAATCTAGTGTACTGATCTGCATTAAGCATACGACATGATTCTGATAAATAAAGTGAATGAAGGATTCGTACCCCGTATATATTATAACACATAAAAAGAAATAGTGTTTATTGAATTTATCCCACCATCCTGCTCGGAACCACAATGTACCCAAATTAAGTAACTAAAATATTGAGTAAGTTCTCTATGATAATAAATACTATATTTTGATTAAATTAAAACATACTCATAACAATAGATTTTCATATTTGACAAGTAGCAGTCCTTATTTATATTATTTTAACTTTATAAGTCAAGGTTATAAGTCACTGTCAAGGCAAAATATAGAAACTTGCATATTTTTATGGCTTATTTTATAAGCCTCCTTTTTGGTCCATTATTGAGACTTATTTTTTGGGCTTTACACGGTCCTTTATTAGGACTTATTTTTTGGGCTTTACACAATTTTAGGCCTTATTTTCGGTCCTTCTTTATTGGGAATCCTATTTTTGTTTTATTCTTTTTCTAGTTTCTCTATTTAAATTATTATTTTTTTTTTTCATAATTTTGGGACCTTAATCGTAATTCCAAACCCCAATCTTACAGTATACCCCAATTATAGGTAACTATAAAAACCTGTGTACACTGTAAACAACTATGCAAGGCTAAAGTAAACCAATAAAAATGTTTAAAAGGCATTAATAAATGAAAAAATTCAAAATACGCGATTTTACGGTAAAGGTAAAAATTTTATAACAAAATAAGTAATAAAAAAATTACTTTTTTAATGTTTAAGAGTGTTTTGTGCCTTTGAGTCTGTTCTTTACTTCCATTAATTTTTCATTCTCTTTCCGGTCTTTGCGATCCACCCTTATTCTGCCAATGCCACTACTTCTGATTACCTATGCCCTTCTCGCATCTATTATGAATTTTAGCTGCTCTTTTATTCACGTCTTTAGCCTCGTTCTGTCCTATCCTTCACATTTTATCCCTGTTATAACAACGTTGTTTTTTTCTTTTCTCTTTCTCCTTCATTTATTTTTCACTCTAGCTATTCCAGCTACTTTTTGACTTACTCTATCTGTTCTGCACTCTGCTCTCCCTTATCGTCATCTACATCCCATGCAAGGTGCTTCAAACCTTATTCATCCCTTCTATTCTCTCCTCTTCTGTTCTTTTTTCTACTTTTGTTGGAGTCCTATCCCTTATGGTGCTCCTCTTGAATGAGCTTTTTTATTCTACCTTTTCCTACATTTCTCTCTTTTTTTGTCTCTTTTTCTAGATTTCTCTCCTGATTTTTTCCTTCTTTCTTTTCTTTACTTCTACAGCTTACGGTTAGGATCAGATGCATTTGGGCTCTCGTCCTTGCTCTGGTCCGTTTTCTTCCCCCCCCCCCCTTGGTGCGCTGTTACCTCTCTCTCTGCCTTCTCTCCTCCCTGCGTCTGTCCAAATTCTCGTAGAATTTTGATTAATCCCTAGTATTTTTTCTTTTTGGTAATTGCTACAGTTCATGTTCGGCGGCCGTGCTCTCTTCTTCTTTCTCTCCATCCTTATCTTTGTTACCTAACCTGTTTCTGTTAATCCCCCCTTCCCTTTTTTGTCTTGTTTTCCTTTAACCTTATTCAGATGTATTAAGTGACACAAAGAGATCGACTGTTCTTTATAATAGAATATTAGTATAATTTATTTTGTGCTAAGCATACATTTCTAACTTCAATTTCCAATTAAAGCTTTATTAAATTTAAAATATTTCTATATTTTAAAATGAATTTATCGAGTAACGGACGTGGTGCACTGAGTAATCAAAGTAAAATTAAAGAAATTATTGTACTAATATTACATGAGAATCAACGCAAAATTATTCACTAATGTGTAATGAAACGGTATAAAAAATTTTTAACTTCACTCAAGTATAGTAAAATAAGGGCAATTATCACATGCCATTTTGCGTTTGTAGTGCAAATTAAAATATAACAAATGAAACACTTTGTGAATGAATATTAGAAACTAGTGTAGTTTTCTGACGTGTTGGTTAAATAAATGATCAGACTCACCATGATAACTCTTGCCCAAGCAAATTCAGCATATACGTACCAACGCCTACATATGCCTTAGGTAATTAATTATCTGGCCGAGGAAAAATCATTTTTTTCCGGCATTAATAAATAGCTTGGTAATAAATTACCCGGGGCGCGATAAAGGCTATTTTTTGGTAACTAATAATTGCCCTGTAACATTTTATTGACACATAGTTTGGAGATGCTACCCATCTTTTTTACATATTATATGTCCAAACGCAGGTAAAAAACTTGGTCAACTAAAGTCCGATACTTTAACTTAGGACGGAGACTGATCTTTATGTGCTTGGGGTTCGTATGCATACATCAAAATAATTACAATTAATTTGTCCATTAAGTTGAATTCGATTCGATTAATGTTGAAAGTTTTTATAATATATGCATGTCGTTCTTTTTTTTTTTTCAAAATTTTCACGCGCATTCTATGTTTTGTAAAATTGTATTAAAAAATTATGTACTGCTGCCACTACCAAATTAGATAAAATAAAATCGCGTCTAACATATGAGGTTTCCAAAGACACCGGCTTAATGCGACATTCTCGGATACGACCTTATTCCACTTAGCCATCGATTTAAGCAACTTATTCATATTTTAAAACTTTATGCTTTTATGTGCACTTGAATTAAATCGACGACGCTTTCACTACATTTTAGCGCCATCTGTTAATTTATTCAGTTTTTGGGTATATAAGTACCCACCAGCTATATTGTAAATAAATGGTATTTATTTAATACTACTTTTTTAACCTATTTATTTATAATCATTAGCGTATAAATAGCATTCATATTATCCTGTAAGAACCATTTTTTGCATAAAATAGCCCTAATTGCATAAATTAGGCAGCAACCGAACTGCAACCGAACTGCAACCCTACAACAACCCCATTCGGTTGCTGTTTACCCGACAGGGCAATAGATCGCTACTAGAAGAGTGCAAATATTTAAATTGAAATGAATTAATAATTGACTCAATATAATACAACATGCATTACAAAAACTGTGATGTAAACTAAAGGCTAGACAGGCTTTTTACCTTCGTATGGGTATTGTAGCTTCTCTGTTTTCTATTCATTTTTCGTGCACAAAAAAAAAAATTACAAATCAACAAAGTAGCAATACTTACGGTAAAGTCGATTATTCCCACAGGTGGGTTTACGGCCCAAACAAGGCGAAAGCTGCTTTTCGTACAGTTCAAAATATAAGCATTGATACACATTTTACTTCCACCTAGAGGAAGATTTGTAATAGTAAAATTTTGAGTTTCGTCAAAACTTCTGGAAAATACTTTTTGGTGTGTTAGAAGTTCAAATCAAGTGTTTTTAGAAAATGTCCGTATGGATGTGTGTGTATGTGTATACCGTAATATTTCTGAAACTACTCTGTCAATATCAATAAAATTTGACATGAATATATATTTTTGGATTCTGAATTTGTGAAAAACAGTTATTTTTTATTTTCTCAACTATTTTTTTTTATGGCAATTTTTTGATTTTTGAAAAACACTATTTTGTATTTATTTCAATCATCCCATTGTTACCAACAATTCAGCTATAATGCATTTTAAAGAGAATAGAATTACCTAATTAACTAATTTTCATCGTTTGGTCCTCGAGATTGACCGCTTGGTTCAGCAGATAAAATGAAAAAGGTGATATTTTTTAAAATCTATATCTCTGAAACTAAACATCATAAACTCACGAAAAAAATTATGTAGATGGGTCACGTGTTAAACTATATCCTATTAAAATGTGACTACTTATTTTTACAATAATTCATCCTATGATGAAAACTGAAAAAAAAAGAGTTTTTTTGTGCCTTGATTACAGACGTAAAAAGGCCTTATTGCACTTGAAATTTTGGAAATTAGTAGATATTTTATGTGTTTTGGCTAAGTTTATTGCACAGCTTTGAAACCCCTATGGTTCTTAAGATATCAAGGTTTTAATTTCTTTTTGGAAATTCTTTGATTATTTATATGTCGAAAACAATATAGTCAAATGCTTCAAAATTTCATTTGGTGATTATTTTTTTCTTTTTTTTCGAGTTTAGTTCGTTTATTATTATAAAAAATAGATCAGTTCCAATATTATAAAATAGTACATTATGCAATAAGGAGTAAAGTCGTTGATTATGCCCGCAGGCGAGAGCAGTATATCACTCGAGGGAATTTACTTTATTCCCGTGTTGCATATTTGGGCTTTATTCACAACTTAACTGTGTAGATACTTTGTTTCTTGAAAAGTGGGACCTACAACAGCTAAATTGAATATATTAATATAATTATTTTTAAAGACTCAAATTTTTTACTTTTTTTTTTAATTTTTCTACTATTCAACATTTCGAAATTTTTGAAAATGTCCCGCATTTTACGGGAGTAATGAATTAATTTCCCGCATTTTGTGGGAACAATTAGTTTATTTCTCGTATTTCGCGGAAATAATGAGTTTATTTCCCGCAAAATTCTTAATTCCCGCATGTTCCGGAAATAAAGTTATTTTCGGAAAAAAAATAAGGGAATAAAATGCTTCTTCAGTTCTGCTTTCCAGGGAATAATGTGACTATTATAGATCAATCGTGAATAAAATAACATTTTTTAAACAACCCCAGTATAAAGTTAGTACTTTATCCCCGGCAAGTCGGGAATAAACAGCTACATGTATGTATATAAAAACGGAGGATTCAGAGAAATAACAAGAAACAACGACAAATTTAACATCGGCTACAATACTTATAGCTATGGGGAGCAGTGAGCTTATTCCTCGCTGTTATTGTTGGCGAGACTTCGTGCCGCTCTAATCAGCCGTGTCCCACAGACACCATAGTAGCGCCACCTCTTGCTCTACGGCGTTACTACTACTCTTGCTGTGAGCGCGCGTACTGCCGCGCTCTATCTCTTGACCGTTCGAAATTTCAATGAAACGGCGGTGCAGTGAATTTGAATTTCTTTAAATAAAAATAAATAATAATTACACTTTTTCGTGTTTTTTTCTTGAGCAACTCACGCGTGTGCGATCGCCCCCTCGCGAATTATTAAGTAAATTGTGTTTGTTTACTTAGACTGGGAGGGAGCACGTGTGAGGCGTCTGGGAAGCGCGTAACTAGTGTTTGATTTTCGAGCTTTGTTGTGACTTGCAGTGCGGTCTAACTTAGCAGAAATCATTCAAAATCTTAAGAGGAATCATTATTAAGCAGAAGAAAAATAAACTCAGAAGTAAGATGTCTGACTGGAGTCTTTCTGATGATTTAACCCAAGACGAGGGAATTTCAGAAAATAATCAAAATCAGGCAGAAGACCAACAGAATAAGAATCAAGGTATATAGATATATAAATATATATAAAATTTAAACATCTATAAAAGAGTTTTCTAAAGCCAGAATATAAACAATTATCTCAGAGTCAGATGATAGGCCTATAAATTTATTGATTTATAAAATATCAGAGTGAATGCTAATTCAGAACAATTGTTTATAATACAGAGATAGAAGAACACTCAGAAAGCTATACCCCTCCGGGTACACCTCCAAATATTCACAACGAGAACAACAGAAGAGAAGAGATGGATCAGATGAAAAATAGAATGGAAGATCTGGAGGAAAAGTTTGTTCAACTACTCGAGCGTCTGGGCAAACAAGCTGAATGCATCAACGCACAGACCACCAACATCAATATGTTGTACAACACAACTGAAAAATTAGAGAAGACAGTTGAAGGTATCTCAACGCAGCTGGGAAAACTTACTTCAGAGGTAAATAATCACCCTGCAAGCTCTACACTAAACGATGTAAATGAAACTAACACACAACACAGACACAGACTACCACAACTCACTGAAGAAGTAACCGTGATAGGAGAATTAAGTAAAACATGCAAAGAAATCAGACGCTCGTTAAACACTTCCGGGAGTAACTCAAAAATGATAATTAAAAGAAATTACAAATTAACAAAACAGATTCCACTTAACATCTGGCTAGACAACCTACACACCGAATTAAAATCAAACGAACTATTAGACGTAATCGATGAGTCCCTACGCTCAGAAGTTCTTGAAACAGAAGACGAACTGAATAAAAGAAAAGAATTAGCTAGAGAAATAATAATCAGCAGAGTAGACACATACTACCATTCTAAGATTTTGCAAATGAAAGACCCAAAAGAAATAATCAATAAAATCAAAGACTTCAGACGAGCCGAATCAAATATAACTGATTCTTCTGTCAGAGAGAAATTGTATCGCTTGAAAATGTCCAATAAGGAAATAGTAAACGAATTTTGTGATCGATTTGATGTGAGACTTGCGAAACAAAAGCACCTCTGACGGAAGAAGAGAAAAGAGCGGCATTTCTAAAAGCCTTATCGAGTAATTATAAAGAAATCCGATCAACTAACATGGTTACACTAAAATCCACTAAATCAGAAATGACAATCGATGAAATGAAAACTTTTATACTACAGCTTGAATCAGACAGACGCAATTCAGATGTTAAACCTTCAGACGATGGAAAGTCTAAGATTGGGGCATATCAAACGACCACCGTAGAGAAGTGCTTCAGATGCAACAAGGTGGGACATAAAGCGGCTATGTGTCCTCTCAAAGAGTACAATGCATGGTACTGCTTCTACTGCCAAGCAGTAGCAAATCATAAAGGAGACGGTTGTCCAAACAAAGACAATCCCAAAGATGGGTATGTAAAATCTTATAAATTTAACAACACAAACAAAACAACAACTTCTAAGGTAGAGGTTGAGGTAATAGAGGCAGGGGTGGTTATAACAATAATATCAGAGGCAGGGGAAACAATAAGAGAGGTGTTTCGAAAAGAAACGTAAATATACAAACACCAGGAAGGAACCAGAAGCAAGGAGAAAAATTCAAAGCGATGCTAGCAGGTAACAATACACATATATCTAATACAACACCTACTAAACTAGTACTTATTGCGGACTCTGGTGCAACAAAGCATATAGTAAATAAAAGCATAATTTTAAGTAACTTCAGAAAAAGCTCAGGCGAATATATCAGAAGCGCAAACAAAAATAAGTCGGCAAACATTTCTATAGATGGTAAAGGAGATTTAATTATAAAATCAAAATCAGATGAAAACAACAAAATAATTTTGACAAATGTAATTGCGGCTGAAAACATTTCAGACAATCTGATTTCTCTCAGACGCTTTGCAGAGGTAGGTTTGAGTATTTATTTGGATAATGAAATACTTAAAATATATGATAAAAATTCAAACGAAGAGTATCTGACCGGGACTTATGAAAAGCCAAATTGGATAATTTCTTTAAACGTAGTAAAACAAGATCAGATGAACAACAAGAAATCTATGCTAAATATTCATGCACGGCTAACATAGTGTCAGTAGACGAGTTCTTGCAACAATCTCAAGCAGACATTATGGATTTTGAAAATCAAACTGAATCAGAAGAAAATAGTGATTCAGAAACTTCTGAGATGAGTCCTGCTGAGATTGGGAGGGAGAAAAAGCAAGAACAAAATAGAGAAGAAAAAAGTTCATCAAACCAGAAAGAAGTCTGTGATACAAATCTAGATGAAGATACCCTGAACAGGAAAATCCTCAACTTAGACGACTATTCAGACGAGATGCTAAAATACCTACAGAAAAATATGGACAACAACTCGAACGAGCAAGTGGAAAAGCTAAGTGAAGGTATGCTCTAGCATATCAAACTAGGACATGCTTCCTTACAATATTTAATATTGTTACAAAAATCAGAAGAAAAACTCAAGAAGATAAAATTTGACAAGTCCGTTTCAGATTGTGAAATATGTATATTAGCAAAAATGGAAAATCTACCTTTCTCAGAAGTCAGAGTCAGAGCTACAAGACCTTTAGAAAGAATACATACAGACACAATGGGACCAATGAAGCCAGTGTTGTATCCAGGCGAAAATAAATTCATCATAGTATTTATAGACGATCACACAAGATTTGCCAAAGCATATTCTATAAAACACAAAAGCGAAGCAGGAGATTGTTTAGAAAACTTTCTAATATCCACAAGAAACTTACTGAGTAAAGAGGAAAAAGTATGCTTTATCAGAACAGACAATGGCACCGAATTTACTGGAGGAAGATTCTCAGAGATCATGAAAAAAGAAAAGATTGAAGGAGAGTTTGCACCTCCCTACACACCACAACATAATGGGACTGCTGAAAGGTTCAACAAAACCATACAGTGGAAAATCAGAGCGCTCATGATAGATTCTGGTCTACCAAAGAGCATGTGGATACTCGCTTTGGAAGCGGTTATACATATCTACAACAGAACTCCACACAAAGGGATCGACTCAGAGATACCAATCAAGAAAATGGTTCCTGAGGGAAACATCCATCTAGACAAAATCAGACGTTTTGGATGTCTGGCCTATGCCAAGATACCTAATACAGAAAGCAAGTTTTCAGAAAGAGCAATCCGTACAATCATGGTAGGATACTCCCAAACTGGGTATGTTCTGTGGCATCCAGAATCTAAGAGATTCATTAAATCAAGACATGTAAGATTCAACGAAAAACTGGTTTATAAGGATGTATATAAATCAAACTTAAAAGAAAAATCAGAGATGCTAGAAATTACAACAGAAGCAGAAAAACAAACAGGAGTACCAGAAAACGTATCATCAGAGAAAGAGAAAATTCAGAAGAGAAAAACAGATGACAAAAACTCAGAAGTTTCAAAAACAAATAAACAAGAACCAGAAAAACAACCACGTCTAGAAAGAAAAGCCAAGACTAACAGACGAACCTGGACACACCTCAGAGAAGCAGTAGTCGAAACAGATAATACAAACCATGAATTGCCACCAGTATCCACTCCAACCGGAGAAACGAGTGATATACTCTCAGAAGAAGACGAACTAGGACACATCTTTATAGCACGAACGAATAGAGACCCTATCAGCTATAAAGAAGCTATCGAATCAGAAGACATATGAATGGTTAGAAGCTGTAAAACTAGAGTTGAAATCTATGGAAGAAAACAATGTCTGGACGTTAGTAGACAGACCCTCTTTAGATAAAGAAGGCAAAAAGATACATACTATCGATTCCAAGTGGGTGTTCAAAAAGAAAACATCAGAAGACGGTCAAACAACGTACAAAGGAAGATTAGTTATCAGAGGATTCAAAGATCGAAAAGAATATGAACTTACAGAAAAGTACGCACCTGTTTCTAGATTGCCCATAGTCAGAGCGACATTCGCAATCATCAACAAGTTCAATCTAACTGCTTATAAGATGGATGTCAAGACAGCCTTTCTAAATGGAACGCTAGACAACGACATATTTATGGAGATACCAGACGGTCTTGAAGTCGACCCAAACATTAAAACAAGAAAAGTATGCAAACTCCAAAAATCCTTATACGGTCTGAGAATAAGTCCCAAACGTTGGAACAAGCGTTTTTCAGAAGTAGCCTTGGAACTTGGACTGGAAAAGGACATAAATGAACCATGCTTATTCACATGGAGACTGCAAAATCAGATGGTAATGTTATTGCTGTATGTAGACGACATCATACTAGCAGGCAACAATCAGAAGAAACTAAAAGAAATAAAAGAAAAGCTATGCTCTACCTTTCAGATGAAAGACTTAGGAGAACCTAAAGTATTTTTAGGAATGAAAATTACAAGAGACAGAGACCAGAAGACTCTAAGCCTATCTCAATCACAGTATATAGAGAAGTGTTTAGAACGTTTTAATATGCAAACGAGCAAGGCTCAGAAAACGCCTATGGTTACTAGACAAGTCCGGAATAGAGAACTTAAAATGTCAGAAGAAATCCAAGCGACAACTCAAGCACCTTACAGAGAAGCAATTGGAAGCTTACTCTACTTAGCGGGTGCCACTAGACCTGACATTGCATTCGCAGTGAACTTCTTATCCAGAAGACAACTGTCACCAACTGAAAGTGACTGGAAAGACGTAAAAAGAATCTTTAGATATCTCAGAGGAACATCAGAAATAGGCTTAACATTCAGAGCAAAAGAAGACAGCATGCAAGCAATGACAGATGCCAGTTTTAGAGATTGTGAAGACTCATCCTCAATTGGAGGATATGTAATCAAACTTTATGGAGACACTATCATGTGGAGAAGCTATAAACAAATCTATGTCTCACTGTCTACATGCCAAGCTGAGTACTTAGCTATGAGCAATGCTTGTCAAGAAATAATTTCTTTAGACAAAGCTATCAGAGATATTACGGGAAAAACTCTGTACCCCGTCACTCTATGGTGCGACAATAAATCTGCAGGGGATTGCACTCAGATGGAAGGAAATCACAAGTTGAAAAACTTTGATGAGGACCTAGAAACAATTCAGAGAAGGTTGAAAGATAGAGAAAAGACAGGAAGCAAAAGTCATATGGCAAACACGCATGGAGATTATATAAAACAATGTGTATCAGAAGGAAAAATTAAAGTCAAGTGGGTATCTACCTCAGAAAATATCGCAGACATAATGACGAAACCTCTACCCAATGAAACTCATAAATACCTCAGAGATAAAATTTTGAACACGGAAATTCACACTTAAACTTAAACTCAGAATTTTCATATATCAGATGAATAAGAATTTTAAATTATGTTTCAGATACAGAAAACCACGAAAGGAATAATTCAGACGAGTAGATGTATAAATAATTCAGATGAGGAAATACACATATCAGAAGTATTCAGATTAAGCGTCCCGAAGGGAGGGAGTGTTGGCGAGACTTCGTGCCGCTCTAATCAGCCGTGTCCCACAGACACCATAGTAGCGCCACCTATTGCTCTACGGCGTTACTACTACTCTTGCTGTGAGCGCGCGTGCTGCCGCGCGCTATCTCTTGACCGTTCGCCTTCGAGACAGCAACAGCTCCCGCTGATCTTTACTGTGTGCTTGTGCTGAATAAAACTAAGTTAAATTAAAAACAAGTGTTTTTGTGCTTTTACGTCATCCCCTTCATCTCCAAGGAGCATCACTCCAACAGTTATAATATATGCAACAGCAGAGCATACAATTGCGCTTGTGCGTCTTGACTTAGATTTTATCCGTTTTGCATATGTGAATTATTTATTTGAAAACAACAATAAACGCATAAAAATCATGTATATTCAATTAATATTTTATTTATTGGAACTACGAATTTAGTTGGAGGAAGCTACGTGCTAACGAATGTGCAGCGGTTTTTACATCATACTTAAAAATATTCAATTGCTGAATTCATTTATAAAAAATTTTGTATGCATATAAAGAAACAGATGTCTCTTCTTTTTGATAATTCAAGGTAGTTTATTAACCTTAAATAAATAAATATAAATAAATAAAATAATAAATGAAAATACAACTGGTTATATGATATATTACGAAATACCTTCACTTAATAATTGTATGTGTTCTAACTGTCTTGCTCTGATGAAATCTTTGAAATAACCAACACTTTTTTTCTTCTCTACTTCATATGATATATTTTTCCAAGATAGACTTAAATTTTCAGAAGGATAAAATTTTGGTGATCTCCGTAACTGAGCTGTATTTTGTTTCTGAAATTATAAGAGTTGTACTTAATAATTATTGTCGTATACATAAATATTGCAAAAATTTCTGTTTTGATCAGTTATCTTCTGTTTTAGTATAAAAACTGCTATGTGCAGAATTTTTTTCACTAGAAACCTAGTGGAAATATACTATTTTGACGATCCTTATTGAAAAATCTCAAGTGAAATCTTTAATCAAAATTTTATCTGTAATTTTGCGTACAGATTTTTGAAATTTTATAAATAGATGAAATTCAGTTGGCAATAATCAAAAGACACTTTACTGATTGTGGAATCACTATGAATTTCTCACCTGAACTTTTCATGTGTAATATTTTAAAATCGAAAAATTGCTCAAAATGCTTCTATGCATATATTTTGGATTCTTAATTCATTCGAATCATTCATGATTTATCTCATTATAGAGGCATCATTTACATTATCTGAAAATGGACCTGGATCATCGACAACGAAACCATTTGTAGTACAAATATTAAAATGCTTAATTTTTGTTAATATGCGTCGGAATATAATTTTAGATTGCGAGTGTAACAGGTACAAAAGATTGATTTCAGAAAGCTTTTTCATTAATATGAATGTAAATACTATAAATAAACAAGAAGATTTTCAATTAATGAGCAAACAATACGGTATTTTCAATAAAACTTTTAATAGTAATTAAAGATTTATTTACAAAAGTTGTAATTAATCTATATATTAAATACAAATAAATATAAAATATTTTAAATCAAAACTAATTATAATTTAAATTTTGAACTTTTTTTAAATAATTTTATATAGTTATTTACATTAATTTTATTCATATCTTACATTAAATAATTTAGTTATGAGTTTTGTTGTATATTTCTATATTTTTCGAAGTTTTTGCTCATTATTGAATAATTTTAAATAGGTCGATAATTACAGTTCCGTGATTATCCGTTTTCGAGATTATCTTGCGCTACACTGTTATCTAAGTTGTATTAGTGCGTTATTTGTTTGTGTTTGTAATACACCACTTATGTGTGATTGATACATGGCACAAAGATGTAGCAAATGACTGTGACTCGAGGAATCTTTCCTCTTATTATAATTTAAGATAATATTTGACATTTTATGAGAAAGAATTGGTATGCTATTATTTCTATTGTTATTTTCTTCAGGACTGAACCGTATTGTTGTGATTGTATTTATTATATTTTGTTAATTGGAGGTTGGAAACCAAACCAACGAAACGTCGTTGACATCTACTTGCTTAGATTTTATTCTACAAAGGCTGACTCTTTCACTTTTGATTACTAATTATTTATTTTTGAATAAGGTTTTACTATTCAAAACTTTTTTTTTTTCATTATAACAAAATTGATAAGAGTATTTTAGAAATCCAAGTAAACCTAATAGAGCAGAATACCTAATAGTAGAAATCTCATTAGAGATTTATCAATAGAGATCACTATAGATAACTGATGAGAATGTTAAAATATTAAAAATTTGCATCAGCTTGGGGTGTAGAGTCCCACGGCTCGCGGAAATACATTGTATAAATTGTAACGGGGCTCGATTTCTGGGGAAAACTCGGTTATACTCGATCCGATCACAATCCCTCGTTGGGGCTGTGAACTCTCTTAACGCCTGTGATTTACCCGCGTTGCAACGCAGCTCGCTGCGAGAGCTGCTTCGCGAACGTTGTGTACGCACGTTTGCTATCTCTCCGCACTCTCCTGTTCGGAGCCAGCTTCTTAGTTTTGCGTACATCATACATCCTTAATGGCAAAAAAATTATACAATTTGAAAGATGAGCTTGTTTTGGTTTTTGATGGTACATAATTACGACATAAAAAAAGTACAAGTAATGAGTATCAAAGAAAGTCTTACTCTGGTCAAAAGAAAACTCACTGTGTAAGCCTTTTAATATTTGTACTACAAATGGTTTCGTTGTCGATGATCCAGGTCCATTTTCAGGTAATCTAAATGATGTCTCTATAATGAGATAAATCATGAATGATCCAAATGAATTAAGGAGAATAATGAGAAAAGGTGATATTTGTATAGTGGACTGAGGAATCAGTGATGAAACATATTTAGAAGAACTAGGATTTGGAGTCCTCATGCCAGCATTAAAGTGTAAACGGCCTCAATTTACAACAAAAGAGGCTAATGAATCACAGTTTGTAAACAAAATTATTAGAATTATATTAGAAATAAACTATTAGAAATAAAAGAATTAAGCTTGCTATGAGACTAACTGCTTATATGTTGAGACAAATTTCTACCACATCAATAGCAAGTTGTATGCCAAATTTATACACACACATGCACACACACACACACACACGTACACAGCGTCTAGAGAGAGAGTTTGCTTCCCACGGAGAGTGGCGTCCCTGTACTGCCCGAGCAAGTGGGCGGTACAGGGACGCCACTGCGACCTTAGGGAGAGTACTGTAGACTTTGAGTTTGCCATGCGACGAGGAAGTCTGATCTCCATCTTTCTTGGCTGCTTGTGCCCTGCTAAGTCTGTCGGGGCTGAGCTCTTAAGCCTGAGAACGAAGAGTAAAGCTCAAAAACTGGGTGGCTCGCGCTTCTGGGCTGCCAGATGATACAGAGGCCCGGGTTTGTCTAGCTAACTAGATGTGGTTGCCCTATTAGCCGTAGTAGAGCCGGATTTGGGTCCTGCTGTGGTCAGGGGGTGGGGCCTTGACAAGGTCACCGTGACAAGTGAGAGATTTCCCACGACGGGAGGTGAGTCATGGAATAACGCGTGGTGCGGGAGAGCGGTATGAGGGCTAAGACGTTGTACGCGTATAGAGGAGGTAGAGAGAAGAAAAGAAAATTATATAAATCAAAAGAAGAATACGTTAAAAGTGCCGAAACTGTTGACACCGGGGACCCTAACCCCCAAACCAGCTAAGCATGGTGATATCTATAGTGGTCTGACGAGCATAATCATCGAAGTGAACGAAAGGCAGAGGACCAAAGTACACTAGAGGCAAAACCAACGTGCACGGTATGATTAAAACGGGTCTCGCGAAGGCATTGGAAGAGCTGAAGAAGATTGAGAAAAAAGGTATGTGCATATTAAAGGTACCAGAGCTTCGTTTGGTAGGAAATTCTTTGCTCCCTCGAGCGAACAGTCACGAGAGTTTGTCAAGTGTAGCCAGCTCGAGAATCACGGGCACTAATTAGAAGAGGAAGGCACGTAAGGAAGAAGAGGAACACATTACGAAGCTGTAAAAGGAAGAAGATGACTTAATCAAGGATTGTCAGTCCACACCAAGGAGCATAAAAAAACATTGCAAAACGGGTCTAAAAATTCAGTTTTGGTGATTCAGTTGAAGGAGATGCACAAAGTGGGAGATAATAAAGATGAAAGTTACGAACATTGCGTCGGATATTTTGAACATTATCACGAGGTACAGGAGAAAGCGAGAAGACGCGCATAAGGTCAGCTCATAAGAAATTCTGTACTTTCAAGCGCGGAGGCCAAGAGGCCGAGAAGTTGCTTGATTAGCAGCCTAAAAAAAGAGCGAAGAAAAGCAACGCAGGAAGAGAAAGTGACGTAAGAAAGCGACGATACAGCGTGAGAACTTCGTTCCAAGAGTCACCCAAAATGCATCAGACCAACGAGAGCAAGTCAGACTCAACAAGAACAAGCGGCCCGAAGGGCCACTAGTTGAATAATATAAAAAACACACACATTACATCACATGTACTTCTGCGTACATGTCGAACGGCGCAAAACTACTGAAAAATCAGTTCTTTGTTACTTCAACTATGTTCTACCATCTGAAAAAATCTGAAAAAATTCATGTAAACTTATTTCTTGGTGAGGAATACGATGGTTTATTCAAAAAGCTAGCTAATAATTAGCAGGAAACATGCTAAAATTAAAACATTGCTAAAAGCGAAACGCTTTGCTTTTCACATAAGGCACTCGCTGATATTTAAAGGTTCGCTGATGAACACACATACATGCACACACATAGACGCATAAAATCCGCTACGCAAGTCCTAAGCCCGGGGCCTCATTACACAAGAGGTGGGAAAGGAGGAGAGGGAGGAGTAGCAACCTTGTTAAAATAACCAAGGCTCATCTGGCTCGGATGACAGCACCTTTTTAAAGAGATTCTTCCTAGGATACAGGATAGGAGAAGAAATCCCGAATATAAATTAATCATGGACAGTGAGTTAATTATAACACTACCCCAAGCGGGTCAAGCTGTACAACTCACTCCCGACGTTGGTTCCGATCGGGTTAAAGCCCCGGTGGCCGACGCAGGCTTCATGGATGTTGGGGGGAGCCAATTAACTCAAACAAGACAGGAGGTTATAGAGGTAGATCACTCGGCTCTCAAAGGAAGATTAGCCTCAATTGACGCATAAGGATGTGATGGAGTCATAAACAGGGGAATGCACGAGGTATGGTGTAAAATTCAGACAGCGGATCGTGCGGAAGAAGAGTTGATGGACAAGATTCAGAACCATCTGGACAAGATGGATGCTGTAGTAGGTTTAGCCAAAAACATTCACAAAAGTGTTAAGGATGACATGAGAAAGGTCATGTCTTTCTGGAAACGGCTCATCAGCTTAAGAGAAGCGTCGAGCAAAACTAAGTCTAGCTTTGGACTGATGATATCTAATAGCTCATGGACCTTGCTGACCTCAGAAGAAAAATGGGAGGTAGAAACACCAAGGAAGAGGAATGAACGGTCTCCTACTCAGAATGAGACAAATAAGATAAGAAATGAAGAAAACAAGACGCCAAAGCATGGCGAGAGTGCGCCACTAGTGACGACTTCCAGCACTACTCAGTGCCCACCGCCCACAACAGGGACATTACCACCCTGGCAGAGGGTGGAAACAAGAAAGAAAAAAAAAGAAAAAGGAAAGAGAAGATGATAATATTAACAATAGTGTTGTAGAACAGACAGGCGCTAGAAAATTTAAGCCGCCAAGGGCAAGATCAACCTGACCGGAGGCTCTAATCATAAAAGCTATCGACGGGGAGTCCTACGCTGATATCTTAAAAAAGATGAAAGCAGACCCACAACTAAAAATGCTTGGGATAGCGTAAATAGGATACGCAAAACGGTGGTTGGAGACCTACTCTTAGAACTCCAACGCACATTGGAAGGGAAGGCAAGAAGTGCTAGAAGAGGGTGTAAGATCCCTACAAGATGTAGAGGTCTTTAAAGTAAAGAATCTTGATGTTCTAACCACTAAGGAGGACATCGCGGAAGCTCTACGTAGGAAGTTTCAAGATAGCGGCTCAAATGCAGTAGAGGAAACGGCAGTAAAGTCTGTGCGCAAGGCATATGGCGATACGCAGACGGCGGTCATTCAAATACCAGCAAAAATGGCTTAGCAGATGATCGCAGAGCAGAAAATCAGGATAGGCTGGGTAGTATGCAGAATACGAGAAATAAAGTGGAATGCACGTCCACTTCGCTGCTATAAATGTCTAGAATTTAGACATAATAGCAAAAACTGCACAGTAACACAGGATGGAAGTAATCACTGTTACAAGTGTGGAGTCGAAGGACATAATGCAAGAGATTGTAAAAACAAACTGAACTGCATTCTCTACCAAGAAAGAGGAGCAATAGACAAAAATGACCATGCTGCTGGTAGCTATGTACACATGCCCAGTATACTGTGCGGCAGTAGAAAAGTTGAAGAAACAAAGATAATTAAGATAGTGCAGTTGAACTTAAATCACTGCAAGACAGTACCCGATTTATTTAACCAGTACGTTCATGAAACGGAGGTCGACGTAGCCATTATATGTGAACCATACCATGGCTCTAGACGAGACATCGTGGCAAACGGACGACACTGGCAGAGCAGCGATCTGGGAATGTGGGAACGTGGCATGACGAGTAAAGATTTGTTCGTGCAAAGATAGCAGGAATATACGTACACAGTTGCTTTGCCTAATGCACTGATCATACAGTTCAAGCGACAGTTAGATCGACTCGTGCAGGATATTGCGGAAAGAAAGCCAGTAATTATTGCAGGCGATTTTAACGCACAGGCCGTAGAGTAGGGCAGTCAAAGGACTAACCAAAGAAAACGAGTATTGCTAGAAGCATCTGCTCTCCTGGACTTGGTGTTAGTTAATCAGGGTAGCACTAATAGCTTTGTAAAAGGAAACGCAGGATCTATTGTAGACCTGACCTTTGTTAGTGGTTAATAGCCTTATTGGCTCAATTGACAAGTAGACCATGAGTGAACACTATACAAATAGTGATCACCAGGCCATAATAATGGAGGTAAAACAATCAGAGCAGAGACCTAGCGCGAGTACAAG
This sequence comes from Trichomalopsis sarcophagae, assembly GCA_024372645.1. NCBI lineage: Eukaryota > Metazoa > Arthropoda > Insecta > Hymenoptera > Pteromalidae > Trichomalopsis > Trichomalopsis sarcophagae. Next base: position 25,689 of record QLSS01000465.1, read on the forward strand.
GACCAACAAAGACGGTTGGAAAATGAAGATTTATGATAAGGAGATGTTCCCACTGGCATTCGAAGAATTGCAACTCCCGGGGACGGCGAACAGCAAGGCAGAACAGGTGATGGGTAATATCACACGAGCCGGTGACACAGCCATGCCGAGAAGAGTGCCCAATTGTAGACGACCATCAGTTTACTGGTGGGACAAAGAGGTTGCGAGTGCGCACAGCGAGTGTCACTAAACCAGAATAAGAGAACACCGGGCAAGAGAGGAATACTATAAAACTGAAAGAGGCTAGGAAATAGTAGATGCCCGCGGACAACAAAAGAATAAAGAACGTAAGCGGAAGCTTAAGAAGATAATCCGTGAAAACAAGCGACGGTGCCTTAAAGAACTACAGGATCAAGTCGAACAGGACCCTTCGGGTCGACCTTACAAAATAGTAATGAAGAAGATTAAAGGAAGCTACGTACCCCCTCCAAAATGCCTGGACCTATTACACCGGGTAGTGATCACACTATTCCCCAGACAACTAGAAGAGCCAAGTGTCATCGAAAGAGGTACGAATAAAAAATCTATTTCACCGATCACGATTGAGGAATTGTTAACCGCCTGCAGAAGGGTAGGAAACAACAAGGCCTCAGGGCCGGATGGCATTCCTAATATTGCATTGGAGCATGCCATCCATGCTCATTCATAGGTTTAGGTAGACTTACAATGTATGTCTAGAAGAGGGAACATTTTCCAAAAACTGGAAGAAACAGCGTCTCGTGCTTCTGCCAAAAGAAAAGAAGCCACTCCAGGATTCCTCATTATACAGACCGCTCTGCATGTTCGACACCTCGGGTAAGATCCTGGAACGCATAATCTGCGTCAGAATAAATCATTTTATTGAAGAAAAAGGTGGATTAGTGGAACACCAATATGACTTTAGGAAGAATGGTTTAACCCTGGACGCAGTTAGCCTAGGGATCGACAATGCGCAAACAGCGATAGAGGGGAAAAGATGGAAGGGAGGAAAAAAGAAGTACTGCACCATAGTTAGATTAGATGTCAAAAATGCATTCAACTCGGCCAAATAGAGTGAAATACACGAAGCACTCCGGAAACAGGATGTGCCCTTATATATAAGAAGAATGATGTACGACTATTTGAAGGACAAAATCCTATTATATGATATGGAGAACAGTGTAATGGAATGCCCGATTCCATTACGAGTCTACGATGCCAATTTAAGTAGGTCACACAATTTTTACGCACAAAACAAGAAACACACATACGTGAGACACTCGCCAGCATCGTCATCGCAGCAGCTGCAAGAAGCAGTATTTTCCCACCACAACGTATTCTTACAAAAAGAGAATTAGAGGCGTAGCGACAAACCGCGCTCTAGGCGAATATTATCCAAAAGAATAGCTAACGCCAAGAAAAAAATGACGGCGATGAAATAAAAAGATGTCACTGAAGGTGTCGCGATATTCCTCACGAAAATCGACGAAAATCAAAATAGCTATGCGGAGAGCAAGCATCGGTCGAGCACGCTCTCCCAAAAACGAATCGGGAAAAGCTACACATGACAGTACGCAGGCGACGAAAAGCAGTAGGAGAGCTGTCACAAGACGCTTTTCCTAAAAACTCAAGGTCATAAACATTGTACGAGGTCACGCAAAGTCAAGAGGAAAGTCGTGAGAATATTAGGCACTCCTAATATGGAAAATCAAGGCTACAGAATTTCCAGTATATAAAGGCCGGGAGCAAAAGGGTGCACAGCGTCAGTTTTCTTGAAGTCGCCTTACAAGTCGAATCGCTGCAAGTCGCCAGACCACTAAATTCGAACCAGATCAGTAAAAAAGACTTCATCGCTGAAAAATATAGACTTGTGAAAATAGTTGAATTACTCGGGAAAACAAATAGTTTTACCTCCGTGGTACCAAGTTGTAGAAGTGCCACGATCACTGAGACACACCATCCTCTCTCGTCACTAAGAAGTCTGTCTGCATCTGCTCGAAGGAGGAACGAGCCGAAGGGATCCGAGACGCACACCAGCAAGATTACAATATTACCTGGAGTAACAACAGTCGTGGGCTTCGCTAATGACATAGCACTAGTGATGGTAGCGAAACATAAAGAAGAGGTAACAGAAATAGCGAAAGAGGCGACCCGTATAATGCACGAATAGCTAACGGAGACGGGTCTGGAACTAGCCAGCCACAAAACGGAAGTCATTCTTATCTCTAGTAGGAAGAAGATGGAGGAAATTAAACAATCAAGTACTTGGGCATCACAATAGATGCAAGACTAATTTTTAAACAACATCTGGGAATAGTCAGCGATAAAGCAGCAAAAGTCGGCGCTGCTCTATCACGATTGATGCCAAATGTAGGGGGCTCAACTATGAAGCGAAGGTTACTCTCCGCCAGTGTAACAATATCGATTATGCTATATGGAGCTCCAATATGGGCAGATGGGATGCAGGTGAAATCGTATGCCCGAATGTTAACCACTGTGTACAGACGAAGTGCACTAAGAATGGCGTCCGCTTACCGTACAGTATTGGACAATGCGGTGTGCATTATTGCTGGACCTATTGGCGATGGGAAGTAAGGAAGTATTCCCAACTAAAAGAAGAACAAGTGACAAAACTCAGGAGCAGATCTGGGATGTATCAAGAAAGAAGACAATGGACGAATAGCAAACAAGATAGGATGTTAGTGACAAAGGGCGATGGACACGTCGCCTTATACCAAAAATAGAGGATTGGACTGGAAGAGAACATGGGGAGTCATCTTCTACCTCACAAAGTTTTTAACAGTGCACGGATGCTTCCGGGCTTATCTGCACCGATTTAAATTAGACGACAGTCCAAACTGCTCAGCTTGTTTGGACGCTAACGAAGATGCGGAGCATGTTCTCTGTGACTTTTCGTGATACCAAATGGAGCGAGAAGAACTCGAGTGTTATCTTCAGATTAGAGTGACACCTGAGTCAATGATGACAACTATGTTGACGTCGGAGGATGGTTGGAACGCAGTAAACAACTACGTAAGGACTATCCTCAAGAAGGTTAGAAATGACGAAGAGAAAAGAATGCAAAGACAAGGCAAAACAGCGGAATAAAAATGTAGCTAGACAAAGGTCACTGAGCCGTGTCGGGCTTGAGGTTGTCCAGGGGATAGCCGGACGATGCCGCACGAAGCAGACGACCGGACGATGCAGAAAGGAGCAGACGCCCGGACGACGCAAGAAAGATAAAGACGTTATGACTACCACATCAATTAGAAAAGGGTGTAAAAGCCTTTCACTCCCCCTCCCTCCCCACGAAGCACTACTCGACGATCGCATTCCGACCGCGAGGAATAAGGGTACAGAAGATGGAGCTAGGTGTGCCTTTACCGAGGGTCGATAAAGGCAAAAAATGCGTTCCTTGGTACGGTTAGGTGTTCTTTATCTGGCCGTAAAAAGAATGGGTTTAGTCTGTGCGAATCCGACACGCGGCTGACATCGCGGATGGGGCTGTTTCGACGAACCCAAAAACAAAGTCACGCTATGGTCTTTCTAAGATTTTCCCTAACACCCCTTCTCTGAGAGAGAAAATAAAAAAAAACATAAACATACACACAAAGTATGCAGATATTCAAATATAATTGATAAATTCATTAAACTGTAATGGGGTAATACTTGACGATGAGAGAAGATATCGTTTTTTTCTTGTTTTGATTACCGGATGTGTTGCCGGATAGTATTTTTAATATACTGACCATGTTTTATACAAGAAATTCGTATTCGTATGAATCAGAATTATTTTTCAGATTCGTCAAGGGCATAATTTTAATAAAACTAGTCAGTTTCATTTGAATGCATTTCTGGTTTGTTGTAGCAAAGCATAATGTTGAATTTTCATGGCAATTGATTCGTGTAAAAGATTTTAGGGATTGTTATAATAACAAGCTAAAAACTCCCTTGCTAACGCTCGCTCGTTATATTTAAACATTGATTTAAGTTTTAAATATATTGTCACGTGTGTATACACGTCACGGGTTCACGTCACGGCACGGCACAGTGGCATCCCTGGTGTGGTAGAAGCAAGGTTGGTCGGTTGGGGCTTCTATCCAGTGTTTGTTGCCTACTCCTTTATGATTAAAAGATTTCTGGATTTCTGTATTAACATCCTCCGTCTGATAAGTTATTACGTTCCGGAGTTAAGAAAGGTCCCAGTCGATTGTTTGTCCGGAGAAATGTCTCTTTAGACCATATATAATTAGCTATGTCTGCTTGATACCTGAAGTTCCACGTCCAAGGATTCGAACAGCGTCGATAAAGAAGAATTTCAGAAGTGGAGGGTCGACTTCTGCTGGAGGAAAGTTGGTGTCACGATGCTGACGACGCAGCCTCGCGATAGAGACAAGGCAGCAATAATACGCTTGCATCGTAGACGTTATCTCAGTGGTCAGAGCACGGGTTTTGCGCACTCGGGATCCTGGGTTTGAGCCTCGTCGTCTACATTTTGCGCTGCCTTTACGTCACGGGCCATGGGTCACGTTGCACTTTTCACTCGTAACAATATATAATCCACAATTTATAATAATAGAAATATGAAACAAAAACAATAATAAAATAATATACCATTATCAAGTGGCGCGGCAGCGCCACAAAAGCGAGATTGAGAAGCAGACGGAGCCGCAGAGCTCGTGACACTATTTACTTCTATATTGGTGTTCGAATTTTTCATGATACAGAAAAAAATGCTTATCCAACAAAAATTGTTTTAAATAAGCCGTTTTTTTAATAATATGCGACGTGCAGCCTGTCCGGCTGCACGCGTACACTAATGCACACCACAACACCCGAAAATAACCACTGCAACTCGGGAGAAGCGGTAGCTCCCTAGCGAATAGTTGTTGTGGTCTCCTTGAGGAGCATAACCTCACCTGCTAACCGCGTGGAGCAGCGGTGGCTCCCCTGCGGTCTAGCAGGAGACTACAACATAGAGTAGCGCCACGTTGTTGTCGCCAGGTGTAGTGGGCTGCTGTACCGATACAGCAGCCACACACCTAACCCTGCGGGCACTAGGAGTCGCGACGGATCACTAAATAACTCCCTCGAGGAGGGCACCGCGCGCGTTCGGTTTACAAATGACGAGTGCGCATCGCCGACGCGCAACGTTGTACGTTCCGCTATAGTGCGACGGGCCGCGGGAGAGGGAACCGCGAAGATGCGAGAGGGAGAGAGAGAGAGGAATAACGCGCCGCGATATAGCGCGCGCGGAGAGTAGGAATCGCGCGCGAATATACATTCCGCCGCGAGACGATGCTGGTAGTGGGAGAGCGCTTGTACACCACTAGCGCGCACCACTGCCGGAGCCATGTCGCCGCACTGTGACGCCCCAATGAACACGGGAGAGTCCAGTGCACCGCGTCTGCGGATTGCCTGAATCATGACAAAAGGATATATGACGACTTCGCGGTATAACATATGCTATCTCTTTCTCTCTCGCTCGTTAGAGGCGTAAGAGATAGCGCCCGCGTATATGACGCCGATGATTTCGCGCCAATACAAATTACTATAGAGGGCGCGAATTAGGATTTTCCGGAGACGCGCAGGATAGAGGGAAGGAGGAGACTTCCTTCCATATCAGAATTCTCTTAACCTCCAATCGAGCAGGACGCATTTTGGGAATATTGCCAGCCCCGAATAAATACCGAGGAGATAATTCGCAGAGTTGTTGTAGTGGAGAAGGCGAAGTATAGATCGAAGAAATAGTAAGTTGTTCTTGATCTAATATTGGATTTTACCTTAAATGTCTGGTGAGTGTTAAATCGGTATTGTTCGTTCGAATTATTCTCGCGTAGCGTGCGGTCGTAATTACTTCGCTCGAGTAGGTTGAGACGCGGTCGATCAAATTGATCCCGCCATATTTGATAATCACGAATACATTGTGATTACTGTACAAACAAACGAAAGACCGTAACCATTCTTGTCGTCTGTTGATCGAAAGTCGATCCAGATACCGCGCAACAATAATAAGTAGCGACGCTGTCGATCGACAAGAGATCCAGCATTATTACAGTGAAACTGAAGACGCTGTGAATTTAATGATTCCAGCAACGGTGGGGAACAATGCGTAGCGACGCTGTTGATCGCTAAGCGATCCAGCAAAAATAACGGTAACGCCTCTAACCACTGTAGGCCTAAAGACCCATCCGTTGCAGCGGCAAACAAACCCGTAAACTAAATTGATAGCGGCCTCGTCGTCGAAACGGCGGTTGAATATGTTGAATCAAGTCAATCTAAAAGGTGCGAATTCCTAAATTGGTAGCAGAAGTCGAGGTAACACCTCGTTTATTATTTTCCGCGCTTTTCAGCAACCGGCGATTACAGCCACGAAGATTTACCATGATAGGTGAGGACTGGAACAATATTCTATCAGAGGTTTGCGCGGGAACGCCATCTTAGAAGACGCCGCGTCTGTTGGTCACGACGCCGCCGCCATTTTGGGGCGTCCAAATAACGGTTTTCCTAAGCACCAAGAGAGTAGTTCTCGCCGCGTTGTTATTTACCAGTTGACTTCGTTATCGTGATTTTCGCGCCAGAAATCGGTATTTCCGAATTGTTTCAACTATAGTCGTTCAACTACGGGTTTCGACGTTAACGTTGTATTGTTTGATTTGGTTGTCATTAAACTTCGCGTTTAGAATTAGTGTGAAATTAGTACGGAGAACTCTGGACTCAGATTTGTCTGAGAAACAAGACGGGGGTTGAAGAATATATTACTATATTTTTATACAGCATAAACAATACTGAGTAACAATTATTACAACCCTTAGCCACGCCAGGCACACCTGTCCCTAGACCTATACGTTGTCCCCTTCTGAAGATATAAGAGTCCGCGGTACGGAGATTGAGTCGAAAACAAGTGTAAATGATTGTTACCGTCACCAAATTCCGGTTATAAAAGCGCAACATCACAAATAAATGAGTGTATACATCGCGAATGCTCGGAAAAGTTTCTCTACATTTTTCTCCAGTGTGTTAGGACCGTAAAGTTGGCTTCCTAGCCGAAAAATTTTAGGGGCATGAAGTTGACCGCACAAGTTATTATGTGTAATACAGTTGGGAATCGCTTTCTCACAGTCTTCTATATTATTAATTGACTTTTCTTTTTAAACTTTTTTTACAACGAGCACACTCCATAGTTTCAATACGTCTACAAAGTAAATTCAAACGTTATATTTTCTTTCTATTGTACTTACTGTTTTTTGAAATTTAAAATATTTTATAATTACCTGTAAACTTCGTTAAACAATGTTCAATCGATTGCATATAAATTTATCTTTCTTAATATACTATCTACTACTTTTATAATCACTATTGATTTCATGTCAGTTTTTAATGTCAGTTATTTATCAGTTAAACAAGATTAATAATAATAGTATCTCTCAAATGAGCGTGTGTGTGTGCATAAAGGTACGACAAAAACTTGTGGGAAAGTGATACCCTATGGCTGTCCTACTGAAACTTGTGGGAAAGCGATACCCTGCGTGGAAAAAATTCGCAGTGAATCCATTGCTGCTCAGCTGCTTGTCATCTAACCTAACCTATTGTTTGTTATTTATGCGGACATCAGATTAGAGGGCTTTCGTCTGTTTCGCGTAAATAAGTTTCCTCGCATTAAAAATTTATTTATTTTTATTTACGAGCACAGTTACAGTCTCGTTTTTATCGGACATTCGTACTTGTAAAGTATAACTAATAATTTATCCTTATATAAAATAGTGACGTGACCAACCTATTCGTGGAAATAGGACATTAACATTTGCAATCGGCATATTTTCTAAAGACTATTTAAGTGAAAATATTACAAGAACTGATGCGAGTGATTGAGGTCAATTTTATCTATGTTCTAAGATTCTACTTGTTCGTCTTTGAGTGTAAGTCAACACTGATTTTTATAATAAAAAAGGTAAGAATTTACTATTATGGAATAATAAACATACATGTACATACACACATAAACCTCTTAAATAAATTTACGTAGAGCATTTTTATAGATATATCCCTGTAGCTCTTCATTTAAGCAGTAGAATGACGCACAAAAATAATATCGACAATCAATAACAATTTTTTCAAACGTAGCAATATAAGCGCTGATGGCGTGTGAAACCGCAAACGAAATGTGGACGCAACTATGTTCAATATACGCGGAGCGCTCAGCATCGAGTAAATTGGTAATGTTACAAAAATTTCACCAATGTAAAATGGAAGGATCGGACACCGTGGTTACGCATGATGCAAAAGTTCAAAATTTAGCGAGGCAGCTAAAAGATATAGACGAAAAAGTATCCGACACTGCCGTCATGGCAAAGATTTTAGGAGGGTTGCCAGAGCGATACGGGTCTTTTATCACCGCCTAGGATAGTGTGGAATCAGAGCGACAAAAATAAAATATTCTACAAGAAAGAGTTTTGTTAGTATACAACGAAAATATGCATCCAAACACACACAGTACAGTACGCGCACACCAGCATGCAGACACACAGGTATACAGACGTCGTAATGAGAGGCCTCAATCGGGAGGTCCACTACCTGGGGTTTATTGCACCCCCGCCGCCTACTACACAGTCGACGCAGGAGCGTCTCAGTCCGAGAGTAACCTGCGCTCAGCGCACATCACAGTTCTAATCTATTTCACTAAAACTATACTTATATCTTTTGTAACGTGTGTCGATCATGCAGTGTATTTTATATTTGAATAAAGTTCACCTCAGAATAAAATATATATTTCTGATTTAACCAATAAGTTTTGAAAGAAGAAAGACGGTTATCGTCAGAGGAAGAAACCGTTAATGCGTTCTCATCGATAAGCTGGAATTATAAAAAAACCGCACAAGTAAACAAAGATCAACGAACTCAGAGCCATATCGAATGTTTCAATTGTCATCAAAAGGTACACATTGCGAGGAAGTTGCGTAAGAAGACTTGGAATTTTTTGCGTAGGTAAAATCGACAAGCGCCAAAGACTTAAGGTCAGATAGGAGCAAATCAAAATTACCAAGCGACCCAGCGGTTTGCTGGCAGGCTCGTAGCAACTGTAACTTCGCACGTAGAAGCCAATGCAATTTATAACACAAACTCATCATCATCCCAACCTGATATGTCAGATAAGTGGCTCACAGATAGTGGAGCAACGTGCCACATAACTTTTCTACGCGACTGGTTTGCGAAGTTTGCACCTGTTGACAAGCTCAGTGTATTCCTCGGCGATGACACTAGCCATGAAGCAACGGGGATCGGAAAGATAAATATAAAAAGGCTAGTGAAAGGAAAATCGCTGGATGGATGGCTGGATAAAGTGCTTTTTTTGCCAACTTTCGGTAAGAATCTCTGCTCCACCAACGTCTCTACTGCCAACGGTTTAAGGATTGTTTTCGAGGGCGACTCCAATGAGTTACAGGTCAAGCAGACGAACGAGGTAGTAGCTGAGGGCGGGAAACACGATGCAAATATTTTCCATCTGTTCCTCAGGGTAGTTGCTCCGGAAGCAACTTTGAAGAATATGGTCAAGAATAATGCTGTGGATGGAATTGAGAAAATCGACAGACAGAAGTTTTTCTGCCAAGGATGCCAGTATGGAAAAATGCACCAAGTACCTCACAAGAAGCACGAAAAAGAAGATGATCAGTTTGGAGTACGTGAGTGCATTCACACTGACTTATGTTTGGCCTATGTCGGAATCAAATGCCGGCAATAAATATTTTATGTTATTGAAAGATAAAGCCTCTGGGTATAGACATGTTTTGATGCCTTGTTCTCTTATTCTACTCGCCTTCTGCTTGTTTTGTCTGTTGCAGATTACTGATGTATCAAACTATTTCGTCCAGACTGTCAATAGTTTCCCCGAAGGGTGGGGCAGTGCAAAATCCAAGTTCCAGCCTGGGGCTCGGTGCCTTGAATTTTGGTTTTGTAGACACGAGCCTGTCTACGAGGGCACAGACGACCGATCGTGGCTACGGCCGTGCTCACTTCGGCCGGGCGGCCACGCCCATTTTCTCGCGTTCGGGTACTCTCTCTCTCTTTCTCACTCACAACGCGCTCGGATCTTCGGGTAAACTCGGGTACGCAGTCGGTTTTCTCATGAACGCATATCGAATTATTATTCATTCAATCGCGACATTATAACAACATTCCCATAAAAACTTTTACATACGTCAAATTCTATAGACTAATATTTATGTCATTCAGATCTTTCTTAATATTATTCTCAAATCTATCATTAGTCAAGACTAATGATAGATTTGAGAATGTTTGAGAATTTTGGCAAGCCATAAATTTAACTTTCGCTTTCAAAAGGAGTTATTTTGCCTATAAAACCCGTTTGAAAGCCAAGCATTCGCCTGTGTCACGGTGAGGTCAAATAACTCATTTATCAATGTGTAACTATTCAACTAAACCATCGTAATCTCATTTCAATCTTAAATTATCAAATAATTATTTTATAATACATGCAACATCAGTTAATTTATCAAACGTGTTCTTTTTTTTTTCTTAAATAATTTCATGTAGAATCTAACTTCACATCGCATCATTCTTTGCATCAACAGAGTAGTGTCGTCTTTTTAATGAACCATTTGCTCGATAGCGTACGTGTGTGATTTCTCGTAAATTTCAATCATACATAAATACGATAGTTTTCTCGCGACTATTAGAGTCAATATTGAACCTCGCTCAGCGTAACGACTGGCTACTGTACATGTCAGTCCAAACATGAATATTTATCTGCGTTCAAGAATCAATAAAGTGAAATAAGGTACAAGGCCTTATAACATTGAATAATAAATATTTTGTGTGATTATTTTCCCGATCCTGTTATCCTTCACTCAGTACCTTATGAGCCCGTATATAAATTATTGATAGTTAAATCAGTCTCACTTTCGCATTTTGGTTCCTTATCTAATATTTTGCAATCTAGAATCAAGTAAATAATTAAAACTTTGAATTTATTTAATAAGTTTCAACAAATACGAATCTATCAGAATCCTCTTTACGTTAGCAGCCCAATACGATCTAGAAATGGCCCAATTCGACGTCAAAATAAATCAACAATTTGTTCATAAGAATCGATAAAGTCGTGTCTCTCTCTCCCTCACGCCCTCCAATTCAAAGGTAAAAAGCTCAGCGCTTTCGCGATAACCAAAATCTTTCTTTTTTACTCCGAAACCGAATTTTTCTTATTTTAACCTACTTAGGGTATAATAACATCGCAAGGCGGGAGAAAGAAATACAATAACTCTTTCTGAAATCAGCGCAGAAAAATGCAAAAGCTACGTACACATACACATACTATAGAGAGCTTGAAAATAAACATTTTCAAACAAACCTGGAATTATTCTTCCTGCACTTCCTTTTCCTCTTGATATATAAACTGATCTCGATATTAGACCTCTGCTTGTTGATCTTGACAAAACCTCAATTGTAAATCAGCTCTCTAACTGACTCAAGGTTAGATATTTCCAGGTGATGTATGGCTCAATAATATGGAGCATGTTAATGATAGCCTTGTTCTACTTGATGAAGACAAAATGTATCTTTAATTAACGATAAATTGTTGACTACTGCTTACTAGCATCGGAATACCAGCTGTTTGCCTAGTACGACGACTCCAAAAAAAAGTTAGGTGCACCTGTCTCCAAACTACTGCCATCAGGAATACGAACATTTCGAACGAGAGAGCAATCGATTATGATATTCGATTCGATTATCGATTTTCAGTTCACTATCGCCCAATCGATGGCGCCACCGGGATTTCGTGTTCGTCAACTGCCGCACTGCGTACTTTGTCAGCGTATTCCGAAACTCGAGCGCCCGTGTTTTCTGTCCCTCTCAGACACACGCAACCTTATGTATTTTGGAGCGGTTTTGCACTGAGCGCCCGAGTTTCGGAATACGCCCGTTGTAACTCCAAAACAAAAATCTGTTCCTTTTGAGATTTTCTACTGTTTTTTGAGAAAAAATGAACGTCAAAAAAATTGAAAAGAGGCAGGAAGATATTACAAGTAAAATCGCAGATCGCACCAGACCATCAAAGCGAGCACACAGGATCCTGTCCCTCATCGCACCACCAGAACTCAGAAGCGCATATTATCCAACATATTTATCATGTCCGGATTGGAAAATGGACAGAAGGCTGATCAAGTTGATGATAATCAAGTTGGCATGATGATGGGAGACGAGGAAATAGAAAGGGAAATGGCAAACTTGGCAGGTTAGTTTTTTTACGTTTTACTATGTTCACTCCGTCTCTTTCCGTTCACTACAAACCCCGTCTCGTTCTTTTTTTCTATGTTCCCGGATACATTTCAGACTTTATGCGCGTTCTGGTGCTCTCTTGCACTAATATTTAGCTCCGTCTCTCTTTTTTTTCTCTGTATAGGGATACAATTGTGCACATACTTATTGTCACGTCGTGTGATTTATTACATAAATTCATTCAAAACCTAAAAAGAATATAAATGTTGAAATTCAAACTCTCCCAAGAAGAATGCATTACACGCACCGACCAGTTTCGACACACGGCCGAATGCAGGCCACTGACGAATCAGCATATCAGCAATTTGGCCGAATGCAGGCCACTGACAATTCGTGACGTCTTACGCGAGCGCTACTTTTTATGTATACAATTTCCGAAATTTTAAGTTTGTAAATACTACAAAAATTGGATTGCGAACGACGATTTTAAAAAGCCTTGCACGTACTCAATTAAGCAGTTCGTATACAGACACGGGCTCCGTACGCGTCGTCCGACAATAGACGATATATCAGTGAAAACAGTTTATCGTTATAAATCCAAATACCTAAGCTTTATTCTCACTATTTGTGAATAATATTGTAATTCAGTTTGATATATACATATACATATAGTTAAATAAACTACATAATTACAGTGAATATAATTCGTGTATCGAACGTCTTATAATCATTCTCTTATACCCAGCACGACCTCAAGTCTACATCTTAGCAACTGAACTCAAAGGTAAGTTCTTTCATTTAATTGACTAACAGTGAGAGTGTTAGGCGCGAACTAATACCGTTTACAGCCTTGCCACTACACTTATCATTACGTCCGTGACTATTTATTTAAGAGTAGTCAGGACGTAACAATTGCAAAGATTCTCGTGGCAGAGTATAAAGCCAAACAACAGATCAAATGCCAACTATGTGAAGAAAATGGTCATACAGCTAAATTCTATAATAAATTTAGAAATAAACAACAAACTCAACCAACAAACAGCAATAATTACAGTAGAAATTTTCAGAGGAAATTTGCGAAAAAAAATTTTGCGAATACTGCAAAATAGGAGGTCATGTAGTCAATGAATGTAAAAAACTAAAAGCCCTAGAGAGCGGAGGGAAACATAAGCAAGTAAACTGTAGCTACTGCAATAAAACAGGGCACACAATCGATGATTGTAAAAAAATTAAAAGTCTTGAAAGACAACAAGAGAAATTCTGCTCGATATGCAAAAGTAATAACCATACAGCGGAGAGATGCTTCAGAATTACGAACAACCAGGGAAACTACAGTGCTCTTCCAGGAGGGAGCGCCTAGGAAGGGAAAATGAGAATAAAGCGTTCCCACTACAAGTAACAGAAAAAACAAATCAAGATACAACGTTAGAAAGCAAGAATCTAGAAACCACTGAAAACAAAGCCGACATAATATTACAAACTTACGTACTAAAACTCGAGAATTTATTGCAATACATAGAGGTAGAAGATCAACACTCTAGTAAAATAAATAGGCTACTAGTGGACAGTGGAGCACAGTTAAATATTATTAAGAAAGAAAATATATCAATGAATCATATTGTTGAGATAGGTCCACTTGGGATTCTCCCCTCTTCTGCGCATGCGCGAGCTCGTCGAGCTGCGTTGCTCGGCTCGCCGCGCAAGTACGTCGCCGTCACTCCAAGAGAGCGCACGTGTTTACCCGCAGTGGTGTATAGTTCAGTTGCTTAGAATAAAGCTTTTTCTAGAAATCTTCTTGTCAATTATTAATAGTCGCACCCAACCTGAACCCAACACATATAAATAACGACGAACAAATTGTAATATCTGGAATAACAGAAAACGCCATACGTACCCTTGGATCCATAAAGTTACCAATAAACGGAATATATTTCGACTTTCATGTAGCTCCAGAGACATTTGCCATTCCGTATGACGGAATCATAGGAATAAAAGTCTTATTACAGCAAAAATTAAGACTGGACAAAGGTTACTTGGAAATAAACCGTAAGAAAATCGAACTGAAATCTACAACGCAGATAAACACAATAAATACTAGTACAACAGCAGAGGAAGGCAGTATGAAAGAAAAGACTCAAGAAATAGAGACACAAGAGATAACTGTACAACAAGATTTAGGAAGAGTATTGGAGATCGTAGGAGAAATTCAGGACAGCATAAATAAAGGTATTTCAGAGTATGAGAGTAACACAGAACGCACAGTTGACTCGCCAGATTTGGTAAAAGAAAACTCGGACGAAGCACAATTGAGCAGCTGGAATCAACGAAGACTTACAGAGTTCATTCATGATTCAAAGGTGCATATGCAGCAATTTATAAGAAACATTAATGAAACTCTCGAAAGTATAGAAAAAGAAGAAACTGAAGAATACTGCATACAAAATTTTCCGACATTCGTAAAAATACTTAAAGAAAACGTAGATTTTGAAAGTGATGAAAAATATTTACGCCATACAAATGAAATAAATTTCCTCACGTTCGACATAGAAGATATGCCTGATACTTTTACGGGAATTCCAGGATTATCACTGCCAAAAGCGGAAGAAACTTTGCACTGTGGTTCCATATATTTAACGTCAGAAAGCGAAAACAAAGCAGAAGAAATCACAAAATTAAGTAGAAGCGAGAGAAACAAACTATTGATGAATACAATAAATTTAAATCATTTATCGAGAAGAAAAAGGAAATTTATTGAAGATCTAATCCTATTAAATGAAGACATATGCTGGCTAGAAGGAGAAAAGTTGGGAACATGCAACGTGGAAGAGCACGAGATAAATTTAACCGACGAAACGCCAGTTTACGTAAAACAATTTCCGTTACCCTATACATTAAAACAAATAGCTATTAGTGAAACAAAAAACTAATCAGAAATGAATTAATTAGATCGTCAACTAGCGCATTTAATGCTCCGGCATGGGTTGTGCCAAAAAAAGGTCTATCAAAAGACGGGAAAAAGAAATGGAGGTTAGTTATTGATTACCGAAAACTAAATGCCAAAACAATACCAGATCCTTATCTTCTACCAAATATAACAGAGATATTCGATTCTATGGGGAAAAGCAGGTATTTTACAACGATTGATATGGTATCGGGTTTCCATCAAATAAAAATGAAAGAGTCGGATATACACAAAACAGCATTTAGCATACACCCATTGGGACGGTTTGAATTCGAAGTACTTCCATTTGGACTAATTAATTCACCAAGAGTATTTCAAAGAATACTAACTAAAGTACTAGGAGATTTATTAGAGAAAGAATTCTGTTATGTTTATATTGACGACATAATTATAGTATCAAATACAGTAGAAGAACACAACGGAAGATTTAACCTAGTAGCACAAAAACTAAGAGAAGCGGGACTTAAATTAGAAACAAGTAAATGCAATTTTTTCCAGAAAGAGGTAGAGTTTTTAGGCCAAATTATTAGTGAGCGAGGAATGAAAACAGATCCAAAGAAAATTGAAGCCATAACAAAATTTCCAATTCCACGAAACGTTAAAAATGTTCGAGAATTTTTAGGGCTAGCAGGCTACTACAGAAGATTCATACAAAATTTTACAGAAATAGCTAAACCGATTATACAGTTATTACAAAAACAAGTAAAATTTGAATGGAAGAAAGAACAACAGCAAGCATTTGAACGATTAAAAGAAGCTTTATGTACTACAGTTTCCAGATATGTCAAAACCATTTATTATAACAACAGATGCATCTAATTATGCACTTGGATGTGTATTATCACAAGGAGAGATCGGAGAAGACAGACCTATTGCATTTGCGTCAAGAGTATTGAAAGCAGCAGAGAAGAATTATCATACTTATGAGCGTGAAGCCCTTGCAATCACGTTTGCAGTAAAAACATTTCGAAATTATATTTACGGCAACAAATTCAAAATAATTACTGACCATAAGCCTTTATTATCATTCAAATCAGCAGATAAAAACAGTAGAGTTCAAAAATGGAGATTACAATTATTAGATTATGACTATGAAATTATTTATAAACCGGGAAAAATTAATACAAATGCGGACGCATTGTCAAGAAATCCAATAGAAAACATTCAAATAAATGTGGTTACAAGAGCTCAAAAAGCAAAAGAACTAAAAACATTAGATACTAGTGAAATACCTACCAAGGACTTAAAAATTCAAAAACTAAATGACGAACGGATTAAATTAAAAGAAAGGAAAAATAGCAAGAAAAAGAAAAACAAAATCAAAGCAGTGAAAAACAAAGCGAAAATAGAAGAACTTACGAAATCAAAAACATGTGAGAAAAAAATAATAAATACGGAAACCGACAAAAACATCGTTTATACAAAAAAATCTATACAATTTAGGAAAGACAACATCGCACACGTCATAAATAAACAGGGGAAATCTTTAGACCAAAAAACGGAGTGGCTACTAAATAGCAAAAATGCTACGGCTGATAAATACTTAAATATAAACGAAATTGAAATTATTAATTTAAATTCAAAAAAAGTATTTATAATATGCATGGATACAGGCCAAGCAGCAACCAGGGTAAAAGAAAACGTATACAAAAATTTTGAGCTTCTGAGAGAAATCATGATACGCAAAAAAGTTAAAAGTTTTAGCATTTCTAAGGATTTAAAAATAAATAACATAAATTGGCCGGAAATAGAAGAAATTTTAACTAAAGTCTTCCAACATTCGGATATAAAAGTAGTCATTTGTATAAATTATATAGAATATGTTGAATTAAAAGATAGAGATAAAATATTCAATTTAAATCACTCTACAGTAGTAGGTGGTCATTCTGGAGTAAATAGAACATTTAATAGAATTAGAAGTAAATATTTTTGGGAAAATTTAAAAACAGACATCGAAAGTAGAGTTAAAAATTGTGAAGATTGTCAAAGAAATAAACTAAAAAGGGTTAAAACAAGACAACCAATGATAATAACCGATACACCTTTAAAAACATTCGATAAAGTAGCCATGGATATAGTAGGTCCATTAAATCTAACAAAGAATCAAAATAAATATATACTGACAATACAGGATCAGCTATCTAAATTCCTAATAGTCGTACCGTTAGCAGATCAAACTGCAGAATCAGTTGCTGACGCGTTTATAAAAAAATTCATATGTATTTTTAGTTCACCTAAAGTAGTTTTAACTGACAGAGGAGCAAATTTTACAAGTAAACTCTTAAAATCAATCGCAAAAAGATTTAAATTCTCAAAGATTGAAACAACAGCATTTTCTCCTCAGTCTAATGGATCATTAGAAAGGGCTCATCATCCATTATGTGAATATTTAAAAAATTTTAGCACGATAAAAATAGAATGGGACGAATTACTAGAATTAGCACAGTTTCATTATAATACAAGTGTACATAGTGCTCACAAATTCACGCCACATGAACTTGTTTTCGCTTACCCTCCTAGACTACCTTCAAGTGAAGCTTTAAAAGCATCCGAACAGTTGCCAACATTTAATAATTATATAACAAATTTAGTAAAAAATATGCAAGATATTGCTACTCTAGCACGAGAAAATCTGATACTCGCGAAAGAAAAATCGAAAAAATATTATGATAGATTTATAAATCCAGTAAATTTCGAAAAAGGGGACCAAGTTTGGCTCATAAAAGAACCAAAATCCGGAAAGTTAGAAAAAAATCAAAATTTGGGACCGTTTGAAATACTAGAGGTCGGCGAGAATAGCAATATCACAATAAACAAAAATGGGAAGCGAAACACAGTGCATGCTAATAAACTAATTATTTATAGAAAGAAAAACTAATATTATTTTCTGTTTTAGGAAAAATAATCATGATCACCAACATAATAATTTTTACTGCAATCATTAAAGTAACTATCGCAGTTATTGGATATGACTGTGGATCTGCAACACCGAATATTACGACATTTTCGCTACTCGACTCTGGAGAATGCGATTTCCATACCACACAAGTAAACTCGACAAACGTCGCTATAGAACTCATCCAAATAGCAGACTTCAGGACGGTACCAATTATTCAATGTAAAATCGAAATTCATAGAACGATTTTCAACTGCGGGATATTCGGGCATCTTATACCAACAGAAAATGCAGAGCAACAGTACATTGAAGAGATAAGTCATGAACAATGTAAAGCTATTCATGAAACAGGTATTTTTTAAATATGACAACATTCATACTATATCAAATTTAAAAATAAATGCAACAACAACGAAAGGCATAGATTTCGCAGGAAGTGCGGAGGGTAACTCTTGTTCAGGCGCTTCCTACGCCGATAGTTTTGGTTCTTGGAATAAAGTGTTTGTTCATGGCTTAATAAAAATCACATTAATAGGAAATACAGCTAGAGTAAACCTAAATAATGATAAGTTAATGTTAAGTTCGGGAGTAGTATATAAATTTTCGGATAAAAACTGTATGGATATGGAAGGCGGTCATACATTTTGGGGCATAATGCTTTAAAAATTCGTACGACATTTTATTTAAAGGTATTGCGACTAAATATACTAGTAACGAAAAATAATGCATTGTAATAGAGAATTCATAAGAAAAGAACACCCAAAATTATTGATTGCAGAGAAAGATAGCAAATTAAATATGTATTTTTACGAAACCGATAGAGTAAGTAGTGATCATTCTGTAAATTTAGATTTATTTACTTATGTAAACTCTAAGTTTGTATACATTGAGAAACATTTAAGAAAACAAATCAATAATTTATACGTAAATATAATCACGGAAAAATGCGAATTGGAAAAGAAGGTTATCCAGAATTCCCTATCCTTAGCCACGTTAGCACCAGATGAATTTGCCTATAACATCATGAAACAACCAGGATATATTGCAAGAGTTGCTGGAGAAGTAGTACATCTCATAAAATTTATTCCAAAAACAGTCAAGATCTTACATCTAAATGAATGTTATAATCATTTACCAGTATTAGCAGGAAATGAAACTTGGTTTCTAACACCAAAAACTCATATTTTAATAAAACGAGGGATGCAAGTAGATTGCAATTCTATAATACCTACATATTATAAAATATCCGATGAATGGACAAAGTTTGGACCAAAACCTATTAAAACAGAAGCACCGAACGTGTTAAAACCAAATACGAAAATCGGCTGGACTTTTGAATCAATAGAAGGACTAGCTAAGAGTGGAGTGTATTCACAAAACGACCTGGATAAATTACAACAGCAACTAATGTCCCCAATGGAAAAAGCATCACTTTTAAATGTAATAGCAAGAGAAATGGCGGGAGAACACACGTCAGGAGAAATTTTTACAGAAAATACACTAAAACACATTGCTGATAGCACCTGGCATTTAATAATCGAAAAACTAATGACATGGGGTTCATTCTCATCCGCATTTATAATGATATTGATAATTCTGCACATTGGAAAATTAATTATTGATACAATTATAAGAGGATATACTCTCCACACGATTTACGGATGGTCCATACACCTGATTGGAGCATTATTTAGCTCTATCACGCATCTGCTAACAGCACTGCAGAATAATCCAGTTAAAAAGGAATGCAAATCAAAGCAGAAGAGAAACGAAATGTACGAAGAGACAGAACTACAATAAGTAAAAGTCATTCCAGTTCCAATTTCAAGACCTATACAACCACCTCCTATCCCACACAGGCCACCAAGCATCATACCAGTTAAACCTACTATTCCTGTCGCGAAAAATAAAGGAATTTTTTCTTTAAGTTTAGATTAAATATAAAAATTTCTTAAATGCTTCCAAATGATAAAATAAAAAAAAAAAATCTTTTGCTTGTAATTTGATAGCCGTAAGCTTAAAAAGCGGCCCTACTGCGATACTTGGGTCCCGAGGATTTACATCTAACGATGTAATTTTATCTTTACGCTAAATATTAGTTTATGTAGAAATAAAATTGTAAACATTATTAGTGATTTAAAACTTTAGTTAAATTCGAAATTATTTATTGAGTGATTTAAAGGAATGGGAAGAATGTGAATAGGTAAATAAGGAAAATTATAATTTTAATAATTTATTAATCATATACAATTACAATCATAACGATGCTTAATTATAGGTCCTACAATAACTACATAATTTGAGTTAAACACTTCAATATAGATCCGATTAACAGAATTCGTATAAACCTGTAATTCGTAATAAAATAGAAGGCGAAGTCCCCAGGTGTCTTCCTCAGGACCATATTCACCTTCCAGGTAACGGTCATTGATACGACGGTCGCAACGCCTCCAAGAGCGGATAAATTGCCAATCTTGGAACTAGAAAAACAGGAAAAAAAAAGATATATATTAATTTAAGTTTACATTTATAAAAATATACACTTTATAACCATAGGAAAGGAAGAAAAGAAAACTTACACAGACACGGACATATTTTCGATAACCAGCCCTTGGAGGTATCGGAGAAGGCAAGTGTTCTCTCTTAGCCTTCTTAGCAGCTCGTATGTACTGCCAATCCTGAAACTGAATTGATATATTTAGCAATAGCTAATTAAATAGCAATAATATTTTTAAAATAAATTATAAAAAAATACTTACGCATACGGGCGCATATCGCTTTGGTGGAAGGCCGTACATTTTTGCTATGCGAATTGTAAAAATAAACTGTACTCACCGATTGTTATTACTTACCTTTTATAAGCAAAATCCGTCTACTAAACACTTTTGTAACGCTGACCTAATCGAGAGTCAATGAACTTCAATTCTTCAGTACTAAGCATTTTTAGCGGAGAGTTTGAATTTAAATTATAACGTTACAATTTTCATTGCAATTAATTCTCATTAATTGCAATGTTTTGGGCCCCGAGGTGTCACGTCGTGTGATTTATTACATAAATTCATTCAAAACCTAAAAAGAATATAAATGTTGAAACTCAAACTCTCCCAAGAAGAATGCATTACACGCACCGACCAGTTTCGACACACGGCCGAATGCAGGCCACTGACGAATCAGCATATCAGCAATTTGGCCGAATGCAGGCCACTGACGAATCAGCACATCAGCAATTCGTGACGTCTTACGCGAGCGCTACTTTTTATGTATACAATTTCCGAAATTTTAAGTTTGTAAATACTACAAAAATTGGATTGCGAACGACGATTTTAAAAAGCCTTGCACGTACTCAATTAAGCAGTTCGTATACAGACACGGGCTCCGTACGCGTCGTCCGACAATAGACGATATATCAGTGAAAACAGTTTATCGTTATAAATCCAAATACCTAAGCTTTATTCTCACTATTTGTGAATAATATTGTAATTCAGTTTGATATATACATATACATATAGTTAAATAAACTACATAATTACAGTGAATATAATTCGTGTATCGAACGTCTTATAATCATTCTCTTATACCCAGCACGACCTCAAGTCTACATCTTAGCAACTGAACTCAAAGGTAAGTTCTTTCATTTAATTGACTAACAGTGAGAGTGTTAGGCGCGAACTAATACCGTTTACAGCCTTGCCACTACACTTATCATTACGTCCGTGACTATTTATTTAAGAGTAGTCAGGACGTAACATATAACTTTTTTTTTTAGTAAATGCGCATGTAAATCCAGACCATCAATAAATTTGGCCGGACCTGGACATCGAGATGCCCGAAGAGCAGGAAGGAGGAGATCCAGATGCTCGTCCTCAAGAACCTCTGCAGTAGAATCCAGTAGTTAATGTCTTTAAAGAGGTTCTGCCGCAGTAGAACGTAGATGTTTGCCCTCCCGAGCTTTTGCAGCAGCAGCAGCAGCAGCAGCAAAAAGGACAACTGCAACAACAACCCCAGGGACAGAATACTTTAAGTGCATATTTTCAAGGGATTCTGCAGCAGCAGCCTCATCGACAAGTACCACAAGGTACGAATAATCGCAGAGGACGTCAGCATCAGTATCAGAATCTCGGTGCTCGCCTAAGAGTGCACCAGCAGCCCCAAGCCCAATGGCAGGCGCAAGCACCACGTCAACCACAAGCACCACGGCAGCACCAAGAACCACGTCAACCACAAGCACCACAGCAGCAAGTTCCACGGAAGCACCAAGCGCCACGTCAACCACAAGCACCACAGCAACAGGCAGCTGGAGGTATTTTTTTCTTTATAATTTAATAATAATTTAATATTTTGTCTTTTTTTGTTGATGATAAGCGAGCAGAGTTCCAACGAGAGCGGAGAGTAGACGATGGGACTATGATTTCCCCTCTCCCCGTTCAACTGCGTCCAGCATCGACGTCGCGGCTGCGGCGGCGACGCTCACTTCTCTGTATGCTCCCATACGAGACAGACGCGTTCGCGAGTCTTTTGTGCTTTAGTAATTCTATTGTTTCGTCAGCTTGATTCTTTTGTAATTAATATTTGTTAAGTCAGCTCGAGGTAAGATTGAATAAAAGAAAGTGTTTATAGGAAAATAAAGAGTGTTTATAATATAGGAAAATAAAGAGTGTTAAGTCACGCAGGGTCTAGTTTAATTTCAACATTTTCCTTTATCTTAATAATTATTAAATGTTATTTTGCAGGACCTGATAGACGAAACCGTAGGGGCGGACGAAATTTAAGGCGTATGAACCCCTATGAGCAAGCAATCGACAACCTCGCATCATTCATCTCTAAAGTACTCAACTCACTTCTTAACAATGTTAGAAGAGATCTTCGTGAAAGGAGAGAACAAAATGAAGACGACGATGCTCCAACAGCATAAGTTTATTTAATATATTTATTTTAATCTTCCTTACATATAGTTTTGTGATCTATATGACCATTAATTGTTCTCTCTAAGTTTATTGTATATCTAAAATTAAATTTATTGCATCTGATGTTCTCTCTAACAAGGAAAGGTACCCAACCCGAACTCACCGATTTTGATGATTTTCATATATGTTGTAGAACATGAAAAAATAAGAGACACGTATTTTTTTTATCGGCTAATTTTCACTTTTAAGGGGTAAAAACCACCCCTAAAGTTAACACCCAAAAAGCGTTTTTTTTTAAATATCTCGGCTTAAAATTAAAATTTTTCAATGAAACAAATTGGACGTTATTTCTTACAAAAAGAGCAAGTATTTCATGGTAATTTGAAGAGTAAGGGTAGCATCCTCTATTTTTTAGGGGTTGAAATATATATTTTTTGGCATAATTTTATAATAAAAATTTTTAAACCGACTTAAAAAATTGGAAAAAATGTTGAAACATCCTTAATAACAAAATTTAGTTGACGACTTTCGGTGTTTTCATAAATATTACCCCTAAGGGGGTAAACCACCCCTAACACAAAATAACTATAAGTATACTTCAATCCATAATATTTTGTAGAAGGTTTGTATATAAGGGTTTTCGAGATCGCTCTTTGCAAATCTGATATCAGATTTTGAAAATTAAAAATGGCGGAACCAATGTGGTGGACGAAAATGTCGAAAAAAAATTTTAACTTTCACAAAAACTTGTTTACAAATGTGTGATCTTTGTAGCCTGTACATGTGAACTAAAGAGCCTTAAATCCTAAACCCCTAAAGAACAAATAGGCTAAATGGTTGTGCTTTTTAACCAAACCACCTCAAATTCCTAAATTTGTAAAAAAGAAAATTCTGTGTGTGAAGCAGTTTCATAATTTCCGTAGAAATTGTTATCAGAATGTTATTGAAATTCCTTTATTGTAAATTCAACTTATAATGTATTTTTGTTTATAATATTAGAGTATAATAATAATCTACAATCTTTTATTTTTTGCCATTGTGCATTTTTTGTATTGAGCATAAAATATATTATTTTACGATGTTTTTACAATAATGGTAGTCCTCATAAAAGTGTTTAAAGCACAATGCTTTTTTGCACCAACCACATCGTACAATTGCAATGTTTGTGCACCCTTCTATTTCACAATGTGTTACACAAGACTTTCCAAAACTGAAATCTATAGGATTATCAAATTTATCTGGTTTTTCATTGACGTAACCGCTTTTATACCAGGAATATTTAAACAAATCTATATACCTCGGTGAAGACAGTTGGTTGTGAACCAATGATTGAAGTTTAATTATATTATTTCTCACATGTAAATTCATATCATGATCCATTAACATTACATTATCAGAAAATGTTCGGACAAAGTTTTTCCAAATACGGAATCCATAGACATCAAGTGGTTGTATTTTACCTGTGGTTCCAGTTGGAATTTTTTTTATGTTAATAATTTAATTTTGTGGCATTGCTTCTTCTATAACTTTGTCACAATGACCACTCCAAGAATCAAGTAATAGTATTGAGTGATGGCCTACATAGGGATAAAATATTTTTTCCAACCAGATTTTGAAGTGATCTGCAATTAAACGAATTACTAATTAACTGATCAACGATATTACAATGTAAAAATTGTTATTAGTTCCCTTACTTGTTGTTAAATTTCCAGATTTGGATGCTTCCACGTACACGTTTTCTGGTCTAAATATGTTTTGTTCTACAATAGGGCCAAACTTGCCACTTGGTTCCTTTAAAACAAGAAATAGCGGTGACAACAGTTGTCCAGTAGCTGATATTAGTGGCTGTATAGTATAACTATGCGTTGTTGCTGAAATTGACAGTACCAGACATTGCACTTGCATTTCTACTTCTACTGCTAATGTTCTTCCAGAATGCATTTCTAGCTGAAATCCGCTCTGATCTGTATTATACAAATTTTCGAGTCCAATCCTTGGTATACACGATTTAACGTCATCGATAAATGCTTCAGCTTTAGCCGTAAGTTCTGCACTACTTTCTAGTGTTTTTCTTGTTATGAACTTATTTATTTTCCTAGAAACTATTCGGTGTGCTTGCTTAAATTTGAGTAACCAATGTTTAGAAGCTTTGAACCTAATATCATCAAAACCAATTTTTTTTTAGCTTGTAAGGCCCTTCGAATTATATCTTCATCATGGATAATTGAACCACTGTCTAGAGCTGCTTGAAAATTATCCAGGGTATACTGACAAATTTGTGCTACTTTTTCTCTATACGTGCCACTTTTATTAATTGAATGAGCCCAACGACGTAGCTGACTAATAGATGATACTTTTTTGAATCTGTTTTGCACTGTTTTGAGACTTAAATTTTGCTTCGTTTTGCTACTTCTCCAAAATTCTACAGCTCTTTTTTTGTATTCAAAATCTAGTTCTTCATTATCTGCTGTACATTGATTTGTTGGTGCTATATCCGGATCAGGAAAATGATGTTGCACTTCATCTTCAATTATTTCCGCATTATGGTCTTTATACTCTTCTTGAAAATCCAAAGAGTCATCAGTAATCATTTCTACATCGTTGAAATCATGTGTTGCATCTATTAAAATTTCTTTTATTTTTTCGGCCAACTCTGTTTCATGATAATTCGTGACACTATCTGGTATGTTTAACGTTTGAAAGTATGCTAATAATAAGTTTAGAACGTTTAACGGATTAATTTTCATTTTTCAATCTAAAATGAAAACAAGCGGTAAAATTTATACAAGCTGTGTTTTTGCATGTAAGGCACGACAGCTACATTTCTACCAGAATAAAACGAGTGAATGTAAATTGAATCAAATCATTAATGTATGCATTGGAGAAGAATTCTCGTTCCACTTTGTGATGTTCGGAAAACTCTATTTTTGGTTCACTTTATAGGCTCCGAAAATGGTAGTTTTTAATAATTTTTTTTTAATAATGTTTTTACTAATTATTTTTTACTTTTAAAATTTATAGAAACTTTTATTCATTTTGAAATTGAATAATGTAAATCTATATAAAATCACTAAAGAAAATTTTCTACAACTGTATGATACCACTGACAAACAAAAAGACGTACTATTCGTACTTTCCGGCATCGAACTAGAATACCCACAAAACTCACTCACTGCCGAAAAAATAACACAGGTAGCTGAGGTAAACCCTCGATGAAAACAATCTAAAAAAAGAACATACTGATTCGCACATATTGTCAACAACTTTTATGAGTGAAAGACATTTATCTGTGGAATTATCATTGAATGTACGATAACATTCATTAAACTAATGAATGCATATAAAATTCCCTTTCAATAACAACGTGTTCTTTAATTGCAAATGAAGTTCGAGTATTAATATTCTTTTATGTATTTTTACCAATAACAAAAATTATCATAGTAATATAATTATAATAATAAGAAGAAGAAGAATAAGCATAATTGCAATAGCAATAATAACAGTAATACTGATAATAGCAATGATAATGAAAAATAATAATAATCATTAGAATAATATTTATTATTAAATTTAGATTTTTTGATAAATTCATTAAATCGTATCAAATAGTATTATTATGGAATTCCAGACTGTAAATATTTTACTATAGATACAATAATCATTACTTCGAGAATTCATCTAAAAAACTTGGCTTACGAAATAATTGTAACAATGAAAAACTCCCAAGTTTGACAACATTAAATTTTATTACAAAACGCAAAAGAGTTTGATAAACTAATTTTATTAACCTATGTTTTTTCATTTGCAAAAAAGTATGGACTTTTTGAATTTATAAAATTATATAATTATGCAATTTATGAAATACTTTATAATTTATGAAATTACTTTTGAAATTATGCTAATTTATAAAAGCAGAAAAATAAATAATCTTTGATTGAAACATAAAACGAGACGTTATTTGTTACACAGAAAATGATAGAATAAAATATCGGTAATATGTCTATACTCGTGTCTATGGTAAAGCATAGGCCTTCGGCTTGTCTGGAGCTTAGGGGTTTGGAGTCGTTTGGTTAAAAAGCACAACGATTTAGCCCATTTGTTCTTTAGGGGTTTAGGGTTTAAGGCTCTTTAGTTCACATGTACAGGCTACAAAGATCACACATTTGTAAACAAGTTTTTGTGAAAGTTAAAATTTTTTTTCGACATTTTCGTCCACCACATTGGTTCCGCCATTTTGAATTTTCAAAATCTGATATCAGATTTGCAAAGAGCGATCTCGAAAACCCTTATATACAAACCTTCTACAAAATATTATGGATTGAAGTATACTTATAGTTATTTTGTGTTAGGGGTGGTTTACCCCCTAAGGGGTAGTATCTATAAAAAAATCAAAAAACTTAATTTGTTTATTATAGATGTTTACAAATTTTTTCCAATTTTTTTAGTCGTTTAAAACTTTTTTATTATATAAATTTTTTTTTCGATATTTCCATCCGCCATATTGGTTCCGCCACTTTGAATTTTCAAAATCTGATAACAGATTTGTAATCAGCGACCTCGAAAACCTCTATATACAAACTTTCTACGAAATATTATGTATCGAATTACATATTTACAGTTATTTTGTGTTGGGGGTGGTTTACCCCCTTAGGGGTAATATTTATGAAAACACCGAAAGTCGTCAACTAAATTTTGTTATTAAGGATGTTTCAACATTTTTTCCAATTTTTTAAGTCGGTTTAAACATTTTTATTATAAAATTATGCCAAAAAATATATGTTTTCAACCCCTAAAAAATAGAATATGCTACCCTTACTCTTCAAATCACCATGCAATACTTGCTCTTTTTGTAAGAAATAACCTCCAATTTGTTTCATTGAAAAATTTTAATTTTAAGACAAGATATTTAAAAAGAACGCTTTTTGGGGGTTAACTTTAGGGGAGGTTTTTACCCCTTAAAAGTGAAAATTAGCCGATAAAAAAAAATACGTGTCTCTTATTTTTTCATGTTCTACAACATATATGAAAATCATCAAAATCGGTGAGTTCGGGTTGGGTACCTTTCCTTGTAAGTTTATTGTAACTAAGAATCTATGCATACTCAAATATAAAGAAGAAGCTATAATTACGAAGATTATAGCTTCTTCTTTATATTTGAGTATGCATAGATTCTTAGTTAGATTCTTAGAATTATTACGAAGATAATTTATAAATAAAAATACTATTTTGTCAATTATTAGAAGTTCAAAAATACAATTATTTTAATCATTAATTGTAAAAGTTCATTAATTTATAAGCTGCGCGAGAACGAAGTTTATTTGATGTAAGGCAGTGATATTTTTAAATTATTTATAAAAATATAACCACGTGTTATTCTTGAAGAAGTTTAAATATCTTATTTTTGTTAACCAAAAGAGAAATCACTTTTCTATACATACAATATTATTTTTATAATCTTTGGTTTTACCAAAATTCATATATATTTCACTCTTACAACATTATATGTAAAGTATATTACAGCTATGGCGAGATTCTGACTCGTTCCGCGAGGCAAGCGATTGGCTGTATGCTTTTGGCCGATATGGTACTCGAGCACTCGTGTTTTGCGCACGCCGCAGATCAAGGGGTGTATTAAAACTCGCATCTGATTAATCAATTAACCCAACCCTTTGTTGTTGTTGTTTTAATAATTAAAATAATCAATGTATACCTATATCTATGACTGACTGACTGACTGAAAAAAAAGAGAATCGGAGAGGCGAAAAATTAATTTATTTCGCAAAATTAATTTTCAAACTTAATTATTTTACAAACGAGCTTCTTAACAAAATAATACGGTAATTAGAAAGATCTGATGAAAATGTTTGAAATCGTATACTCATACATAAACATCAACAACAGATCGTGTACAATAATATACAGATCCGTTAAACGTTAATAGGTTATTTAGCAAATTCAAAGTATAATAGGTCGCGGCGCGCTCCCGACGGCACAGTGTATAAAAACTTATACTTGCCATCGGGGCGCCACGGCGCTCCTTGATAAAGATAAAATTAAAATTATTTTCCTTTATTTTTTAACTAGCAGCAGATAATTCATCATTATCCAGTCATTATTAGAACAAACAAAAATGGCTTAAGTAGTAAGATAATGGATTGTGAAAATGAGGACCAGGGTTCAATCTGTACTTAGGGCAAAACATAACAAATTTTTTTTATAAACATGAGATGTCTCATGGAGCTTAGTTTAACAATTATAGCTATGCGCAAGAAATATGAAAGAGAGAATTATAATCGATTTTGTAGTTGTAATTGATAGTACAAATTTATTATTTAATCCATCAAACGGAAACGTACAAAAACTTTATAGAATTATATATAAAGTAAAAACAATTTTGATAAAGCAATACATAATATTGAAAGAAGCTACGCGCCTAAATATGAATAGTGGTTTTTTCTTTAGCAAACCTTTTTATTATTTAGATTTTTCATTCGAGCAATGCACTCAGCCGCTATATCAATTTGGGAAATCAAGGGCACCCTTATAATAATAACGTTTATAATGTTACGTCCTGACTACTAAATGATTTATAATAATCAAAACGTACTTAATGGTATAGTGGCAAGGCTCTAATATTCAAAACTAGTTAGTACGCGCCTAACACTCTCACTGTGTTAGTTAATAAATATTTAAACCTTACCTTGTTGTGCTTTAATCAGGTTGATTTATAAATGAAATAATGTTACTGCTTTGCTTTAGATAACGGAAACTGTTTATTTCTTTATTCTTATAATCGTATGTATACTTGTCGTTATTATTAGACTCTTTAATTTTTAGTTTGTACTTGTCACCAATTGTCGGACTGGCGTGCGGTACGGAGCTCTAATTTTGAACTAACTGCTAAAGTGCGCACAAATCCTTTTAAAAGCTTAGTATGGCACAATATGTTTATGGAGATTTATAAACATTATATCTTAAGAGTATCGAAATTGTACACATAAAAAGTGGCCCTCGCTTGTTACGTCACGGAACGCTGAGTGTACATTTTGGCTGTGTCAGCGCTCATTGACACATTTACACGTTTTGACAGCATTTTTGCGAACGTAATAAGAATTTGAATTTTGATTCTTTAAAACAATGAGACATCAATGTGTCCTACTTACAATTGAAAATGAAACATCAAAAGTTACGTTACAGACGTAACAATAATATAAGAAATTCTACAAAAAAATACTTTTTTGACCTCAAATTCTATTTTTTAATTCTACGTGTTTCGAACAATGCAAAACCACTTTTCAACACGCAACATGTGCCTTGTGACTGTTTTATTAAATGCATATTTGTAGGATAAAAAAGCGCAAAACGAGCTTTAATTATAAATATCGTTAAAAATGCTTGATTAGATAAATAGTTGTTTACTATTAAAAATATTGAAGAATCTGGAAAATTTCATAATTTTTCGAAGTCAAGTAATTCGTACCTTTCTTCATAATTTTTCGATATTTTCATTTTTCAATAACTTTCTACTATATGAAATATTCTTAACATTTTTTTTAATTGGCACTAATTTTGGGTACTTTTATTTCATAAATATGCACTTTGTGGTTGCACTTTCAAAAATTAAGTACATTCCGTTAAACAATGGCTAGCTTTCATTGAATTTAAGTAGTCAAGGAATGTGTTACAAAGTTACTTTATGCGAGTTGAAACCTAGGTTTGGATTGCTTTAAACAAATAGAATTAGAATAAAAGTGTCCCGGGCACTTACCTTAACATTTATTTTTTATTATTTTTGAAATCAAAATATACATTGCAAAGGGAATTTTCTCGAAAGTTTTTTATGCATTTCTATTTTTAATGTTTCTAATATTGCAGTACGAATTCCTCTATATTCATTGAATACAAATAAAAACTTGCAGATTAAAAACTATTTGATTATAACTCGAATGAAATTGGGTAAAAATCATAAAAAGATATGTAACACATAAGCTTCAAAATATAAGTACATTAGTATACCAAACTTAATGAGTTTATTATATACTTACTTTGGAAGTATTGAATAGCATCGTTTAGTCTCTCGAAAGTATTAACGAATTAAATGATACAATGAAATCAGTTATAAACCGCAAGATTAAATATATTTAATCTCTATGAACTAAAAATATTTAATCATGGCGCATTGAAAATTGTTGATCATTTTTCAACTTTCAATCTAAGTTATGTTTAATACGGAGTTCAAGATTAATAAGTGGATTTGTCTAAGAAGCAGAATCACTTTATTCAGTAATTACTTATGTCCTTGTGATGTAATCTGCATAATAGTTTTTCACAGAGCATTTTCTATCATTAAATCAAAACAACTTTTCTGACTATAACTGACTATCCTTTCAAAACTTTTATGAATAACTAATTCAAAGATATAGCGTGATTTTGTGTGATTATTGCTAAGAATAAATGAATTTCTCATTCACATTTTCTTAATTATTTTCATTTTTGTTTAAAATAAAATCTATTCAAAATATTTTATTTACATAGGATTAAATGCCTTTATATTTGATATTAGTCTATTTTTAAAAAAGCTAACTGTTTATATTGTTTGTAAATATTACAACTTCAAACAATATTGTCACAAAGCATACGTAGCGTGATAAATTTTTTCATGCTGCTATAAATCTATAAATTATAAAATGTTCTCGGTTTCAGACATTATTTTAATAATTATCAAGACATGCGAGAAGAGGGGCAAGCCCAGGCAGACAGGTAGGAAAGGTAAAGAAGGGGAGGGTGGCGCCATGACGCGTCGGGGCAAGTCTAGTTGAGTCTTGCGGTGGGGAGTGATGACGCAAGAGCGAGTGGGTCCCGGCAGGGCCCCCAAGGGTGGGGATCGTGGCGGCCAAGAAGGGTCTTGGACCGCGTATAGTACTTTTTTTTGTTACCCTGTTGAAAATATTTACATAAAATTTTACATAGAATTATATGTAAAGATTTCGAACTTTTACATGTAAAATTCCACATGTATCACTGAAATTGTAAAACTGTACTTCAAATTTTACATCAAATTTCATATAAAGATCTTTATCATAAATTTTATGTGAAATTTGACGTACAGTTTTACAATTTCAATAATACATGTGAAATTTTACATGTAACAGTTCGAAATCTTTACATATAATTCTATGTAAAATTTCATGTAAATATTTTCAACAGGGTAGTGTGTCATTATATGCTAAAATTGATACTTGTTTTATGCACCCGTGGTCTATGATTTGCGCTGGTCGGGTTTACACATTTAGGTTATAGATTTATTCCTCGCTCAGCCCACCTTCCTTCGCATTTTGGTTTTGGATTTATTCCTTGCTCAGTTAGCCTTCCTTTGATGTGCTGGGGTGTAGCTTAAATATATTATAATACTTGAGGATCGTGAGGTACTTAGTTTCAAGTACTCTGGGTATTGATCTATTTCTCGATTTGCTTGCATTCCTTCGATGTACCGACGTGTTTTTAGAAAAAATTATTGTACTTGGTCAGCGTAGGATAATTGGTTTTAAGCGTTTTCGATTGTGATTTATTCTTCGCTTTGCTCGCCTTCCGTTGATATGCTGAGGTGTTTTTAATATAAATTATTAAACTTGGAGAGTATGGAGTAAGTCGGTTCAAACATATAGGTTTCAGATTTATTTTACGCTTCTCTAGCTCTCTTCAATGTGCCAAGGTGTACATTAAATAAATTATTTTATTCAGGTAACGTGGCGTAGTTTGGATAACGTAATTTGGTTTTGGATTTATTCCTCGCTTAGCACGCCTTCCTTCGTTGTACCGACGTGTTTTTAGAAAAAATTATTGTACTTGTTCAGCGTGGGATAATTTGGTTTTAAGCGTTTTAGTTTAAGATTTATTCCTCGCTTTGCTTGCATTCCTTCGATGTACCAACGTATTTGAAACTTTACTCAAAATTCAAAGCACATTGAAGTGCAATATCATTATATAAATGAAAGCTACGAAAAGGGCGAGATAGATATCGTAAAAGTTGACTCGAAATGTAATTTAGCAGACATTTTCACAAAGAGTCTGGATAAACAAAGTTCCTAAACAATAGAAAAGGTTTAAGTTTAATCTAAAGCGTTTATATATAAAAGTTTATAGTAACTGTTCAGTTTGTTTTATCCGATTTAAGTAGTGTAGGTAAATTTAGGCTTTTGAATTTCACGCCGCTGCGCGCTCTCCGTTGCGACGTTAAGAGCGCGAGCGCATGCGTCGAGTTGCGCACCGCCGACCCCGCTCGCGAGAGCGCGAAGGGCCCTCGCGCGATTATTCCCGTTAGGACTGCCTAGCGCTTCGCACGTGTGTCTTCCTTACTCTTTTCTTTTCGACGTTTCTTTGTACGGTGAGCCAGTGATTGTTCTTCTCAGAGCTATCACTGTTCACCTCGTTCTGTGCCGTGTTGTTTTGTTTAGCGGAGAATTCGCGAGTGTGTATTTGCGTGCGTGTGTGAGTGTGTCACACCCCTTGTTGCCCTCGTGCCAAGCGTCTGGCTCCCCGAGACGTCGGGGCGCGCTTAGTGCACGGTTGCGGACCACCTTTTCGCTCCCCAGGCCCGGCTTCCAGACCTCCAGGACCAGGACGGAAGCAGCGGCGGACTTCGACGAGGCCAGCTCAACGCCCTCTTCAGCGGCGGCTTTGCTTTCGTTTTTTGCGGTAAGAGAGCTCTCTTTGCGTGCGGATAAGGTACCTCGCGTCTTTGCGTTCTTTCATGTGATTTTTTCTCTTTTAGAGTCGCTATTCTATTTCTTTTCATTTGTATAATTTCCTTTCCTTATCTCAATAAAGTTTACGCTTGCTAAGGCTTTTCCCTCTAAACCGTGAGGGTTTTTACGCCAACGCAAGTGCTTTTTCTGTATAGCGAAATGGTGTATATTTATTAAAAAGAACCCTTCACTCACTCAACCCTTTCCTTTGGTCGGAACTCACTCTGAGTTCTTTTCCTCATTCTAGATTAATATTCAGTAATAATCGCCAAGTTCAGTTGTAAAACTCAAGTTCACTTGAAATGATCTCAATTCAATTAATGTAAAATGCAATGACTAATGTATGCAAAATTGAAAACTCAAATGTATCGAATTATAATGTAAAATTGAGGAGGCGTGTTGTAGTATGTGAATTTATACAGTCATAATACTTAAAACGCTACTCGTCGCGCCATCTACTGGTTGTCGACGATTTCGTGCAGTCAGATAAGCTCACGCGAGAGCACGCGTATCGCACATGCCTAGCGATTATACTCTAAGGGCATATACTACACTCTACACTCTCGTTCGTAGAGTCTGACTATACCGCGCTGTGATACATACTCTCTCTTGCTTGTAAGAATCCAAGTAGAGCGGATGTACTGTCGACTGGGCTCTTAAGCCTTCCAATATATCAATATTTAAACCTCAAAATCATTATTATTTAATCCACGCATCCGTTCCAACAGATATAATAGTATATAGTAAAGATCTTCAAGAACATGAACAAAAAATTAGAAACTTGATGGAGAGACTCAGATATGTGAAATTAGTATTACAACCAGATAAAATAGAGTTCTTTAGAAGAGAAGTCGGATTCCTGGAGCACATCATAAGCACCAAAGGCATAGAGCCAAACCCAGATAAGATAGTCCCCATAGCAAAACTTGCCACACCCAAAAATGAGAAGAATGTGAGAGAAGTACTCGGCATGTTCGGATATTACAGAAAATACATAAAAGACTTTGCAAAAATCGCGAAACCACTCAAAGACCTATGAAAGAAAAATTTTAAATTTGAATGGATGGAAGAGTGTGAAAACAGTTATCATCAATTAAAAGAATGTTTGATGAAAGAACAAATTTTACAATTTCCGGAGTTTGATAAAGAATTCACGTTAACCACAGACGCTTCTAATTACGCCATCGGTGCTGTACTCAGTCAAGAAAAAGACGGTTTTGATTATCCGGTACAATATTTATCTAGAGCGCTCAACAAAGCTGAAAGAAATTACTCAACTACAGAAAAAGAATGTCTCACTGTACTATATGCCTTGCACTAATTTAGACCATATTTATTATGCAGAAAGTTCACGCTAGTGAGCGATCATGAACCATTGAACTGGATGCATAGCAGAAAAGATCCAGGACAGAGGTTAATGAAATGGATGTTTAGATTCACGATACGGATATATCTTCAAATATAAACCAGTCAAATTAAATAAAAACGCTGATGCGCTATCTCGAAACCCGTTAGAAATGACTGAAGAAGAAATTAATAAGAATCTACCTAGTATTAAGGTGATGGTCATAGAAGAGAAACAATAGAAACAAGAAAAATCATCAGCAAGCACCACGACGTCATCCAAGGTACCTGGTCCCAGGTATAGTGGATTGCGACAAGATGAGTCAGAGACAACTGAAAGAGAAACACAAGACGAAGAAGTGTTTTCCTCAGTAGAAACATCTCAAAACGAAGAAAAAACTAACGAAGAATCCAAAGAGAACCTATCGATCAAAACAACTCTGACGAGAGAAGAAGTAGAAGAAGCAAGTAGAAAGTTTGAAGAAAGCATGAAAAGATAAGAAATAGATAGAAGTACAAATACAACTGAATCAGACATGGAAATAGAAATACAAATGAAGTTACCCTCGCACTACTTAGATGATGATCATGTACCAGATGAAGTACGCGAAGCAATTTACACATCAGATCCACGATTTTACACGGACGAAGAAGCGGATATGGACGATGTATTGAGAAAGAGTGTTCAAAAATTAACAAAACGAGCACAACAAAAAGTACAAGAAACATCAAACGAGGATGATACAGGGAACGAATCGGACGTTGAAAGTGTAACTGACATAATAAGACCACCACCAAGAAGAACGCTCTCAATGTCGCCAACAATAAATAGCGACAGTTCTACAGCCAACAGCACGCCGAGAGGTGAAATAAAAAATCGAAGAAAATTAGGAGTGTTAAGTGAAATAGAAGCAAAAGAAGGATCAATAATTGATATAAGATTTTCAAAACCACCTGAAGTGACAATGCGTTTTCTCTTGTCCACACCACCAGACATGGAGCCACTAAACAAAAACTCCACTGCATCAGGAGATAAATCGAAGGATGCCGTGACACACATAACCAAGGAATTCAAGAAAATTCCTCACAACATAAAAGAATGCCTCACGCACAAAACAGAAACATTGTTCATTTCCTATCAGCAGACTGTGACAACACGTGGTCTGAAACGGTTACGACTTTTCTCGGTCCTGCAGTGTAAGATATATTAATCTTATTATAGAAAAGCAGTGAACATTTACTTAATCTGTGTCGTAATTTTGATGACAGATTCAGAATGAGTTTAATTTATAATTTTTTATAATGAGTTTTTAAAATAGTAGTTCAGGTCCGGGATACCAGGTAGTGAGTTAGTGAGTATTCATTGCAAATAAAAAGATTTTTATTCTTTATAACCAAAAGTAAGTATATACAAATAAATATGTTATAGAATATTGCGTAACTATTGCATATATTCTAAAGATTACATAAATCAAATAAGTAAATCCGCTTTGATTCTTACAAAAATAAATAGATATACAGATACGCTTAAGCTTGCGTTATCTAATAGCTCGTGTTCGAAAATTTTATAAGTATAGGACGGATACGCGTTATGATGCGATATCGTTGCCTATCTTGAAATTTTATAAGTATAGAAATATTCGAAAATATTCTAAGTTGTTTACCGGCTCAAGGCATAAATTGCTCAAGAGCAGGGTCTAGGCGCTTTAGTTGCGCTGGCGCTTAAGTTGCGCTTCGGCTAGTGCCCTCAGACTGGCCGTGCAGGTCCTTATATAGGCCTAGGAGCGAGCGGGGATCGAGCCGCCTAATTTACTCTCACATTCATACAATCACACAGACATTCACACCTATATACAAAAACCATTCATACTAATACATTATAGTACGCGCGCGCTGCACCGAAGCTCAGCTACTCCTACTCTAGCGCCGCTGCGCTCTCCGCTTGTTATATGCATATATGTGGCGTGTGTTGCGCGCTCTTCCTCTTCTGCTGCTGCTTTCTGCTACCGCTCGCCGACTCGTGGCGCTGCTGAAGTTGCGCTGTCAGCTGTAGCGCGGATCTAGCCGAAAGTGGGGGAGCGCGATACTCGCGTATAATCTAAAAATGTATTAAAAAAAAAATCTTAGTTTTTCATCCTTTATAATTTTTTAAACGAAGCTTGTACGGGGCGTTACAGGTCTGTGACTAGACTACTGGTAGAAATTGGAGCCATAGATCTAATGAAAATCAGAAGTAGGAAGCTAAAAATAGGACAAGTCCTAGTCACGCCTGTTGTAATATAGAGTAAATATTATAACCTTATTAATGTTTATCACCAAGTTCATTATGTAATGGACTATAGTGCTCGACAGAATGAGTGAGCGCGCTGACGAGTGTGTGAGGGGAACACACACATGTAAGTCTCCCCTCCTATGGTATGTGAGTGAATATCACTTGACCGTGAGAGCTACCGAAACTAAGCTATGCTCTCGCGTCTCTCTCTGCTGTTAGACTCCGATGTGAGCGGACGTATTATCCCAAGTTATTGCCGACACACAATTACTTATTTCAATATACCACATTATTATTTAAACCTCACAGTGTTAATTAATTTATCCACTATTCCAACATGGTAGCAGAGCGTTTGAACCTTTTCTTTAATTTTACATTAACCTTCGGGGAAATGCAAAATTGAGGGGGGTTAAAAAGTGAGGTTAGAAGAAAAGCCACCTGGAAAAGAAGTTAACGGTTATTGTTAACAAAGTGAATCGCACAGTGAAAAATTGAGCAGTGAAATAAAAGGAGAGCATTCCTTGATAAAAATTATAAGCTTGGGAAGCATGAAAATTCGAATTTTGTGTTGAAACGTCTGTCAAAAAAAGAAAATTTCAAGTGAAGATTAACCACTTAAGAAAAGGTTAAAGTCAAAAAATATATGCTCAGTGACGAAGATAATGTTGTCAGGTACTAAACAATAAGAAGATTTTTGAAAATTAATAAAGATTAAAGTGCGATGTCAAAAGATTAAAGTCGGCAAGTGAAAAATGTGGTAACGTGCTAGTACAGAGCACGTGACAATTTCGAAGTTAAACACATGTTCTCGTGGTTTAAACTAAAAGTAATTCAAGATCACGAATTAGAAAATAAAGAAATTGTTTAGAAGGAAAATGTAAGACTTAAAAAAGAAAAAATGGCTAAACAAGCTAAAGTTGAAGATATCATGATACCCGTGTATGATGGTGCAAATTACTCCAGTTGGAAAATAAGATTGATGATTTTATTAGAATATAATGAGTGGAACGAACCTGCAACTAGTAAAATAACTGCTGCATACAAAGATAAAGAAGGTGAATGGCAAAAAAAAAAGATTTAAAAGCAAAAACGATTATAATAAGCACTGTATCCGATAAACAATTAGAATATATTGGTGAATGTAAGTCAGCATTTGACATGATGGAAAAATATGATAAAATGTATTCGACGCAATCCACGTCACTACAAATAATTTGCAGAGGAAAGCTGGAAGAAGTAAAATTAAAGAATTTTGATCAAGTAGACGATTTTTTCGCAGAATTTGAGAAAACCGTGAACGAGTTCAAGGCGGCTGGTGGAAAACTAGATGAAACAAAGAAGATGAGGTATTTAATACGAGCACTACCACCAAGCTACAGCTACATAGGAGACTTGATTGATGTCATTCCAGAAGATCAAAGGACAGTAGATTATGTCAAATCAAAGATTAAAGAGAAAAATTATACAAAAAACGATTCTGATAAAAAGAGTAATGTAAGTACTTTTACAGCCAAGTTCGAAGGCAAATGTTACAACTGTGGAAAAGTTGAACATTATAAAAATGCATGCACGAGACCACCACAACAGAGTAACCGAAGACGAGGTGCTCAATCCAGTCAAGGTCAACGAGGTCATCAAAGAGGCTACAACATAGGTGGAAAGTACAGAGGTCGTGGCCGAGGTAGAGGACGAGGTTAACCCAGAGGTGAATCTTCAAGCGAGCAACAGGGCAACTATTCATCTGAATCATGGACAACACAGGTATGCCACGACTCGAATAATACTTATACCTACCCTCGGAAAAAGTATAAGAATGATAAAACAAGTGAAGTAAATCATGTAACAGGTTGTAGCGAAAATTGTAGCGAAATCGATTGGTTATTATATAGTGGTTGCACATATCATATTATAAAATATGATAAATTCTTTGATAAATGTGTAGATTTGAAAAATCCGGTTGATGTAAAATTACCAGACGGTAAAATGTTAAAAGCAACCAAAATAGAAAATGTTAAAACTTATTTTAAAAATTATTATAATCAGAAATATGTTGATATAAAAAATGTCTATTATGTTGAAGGCATTAAACAAAATATGATGAGTCTCGCAAAAATAACTGAAAATTATACAGTATTAGCAAATAAAGATATTGCAAAAATTTGTACTAAATCTAGAGTGTTAATAGCTGTAGCAAACAAAAAGGAAAATTTGTTTTATATGAAAAGTTTTGTATCAAAAAGAGCAAGTAATGAAATGTATGTAAATTCAGTAAAATTAACTGACAAAGATAAATGGCATAGGGCACTTGGCCATGTAAATTTTCAATATTTAAATAAATTAGTAAAAAGTAAATTAGTTGAAGGATTGCCAGAAAAAATCGAAAATATTGAAATGAAATGTGCAAATTGTATAGAGAGTAAAATGGCAAATGTACCTTTTGAAAATAGCAGATCAAAAACTACTGAGATTCTAGAATTGATTCGTACTGATTTGAATGGTCCACATAACACAATTGGTTATGGTGACGAAAAATATTTTGTTACGTTCGTTGATGATTATAGTAAATGCACTAAAATTTTTTGTATTAAAAGTAAATCAGAGACTGCAAATTGTTCAAAAGAATTTGTAAATTTAGTAGAAAATAAATTCAACAAAAGAGTTAAAAAATTACGTTGTGATAATGGCAAAGAATATTTAAATCATGAAATTTATGATTTTGTAAAGTCTAAATGAATTGAATTATTGCCATGCCCACCCTACGTCCATGAATTAAATGGAGTAGCGGAAAGATATAATAGATCAGCAATGGATATGGGTAGATGCTTAATGCGAAAAGCTAAAATTCATAGGCGTTACTGGCCCGAAATCATAAAAACAGTCACGTATTTAAAAAACCGTACAATTGCAAATACAGCTGAAAATAAAACTCCTTACGAGATATTTTTTGGAAAAAAGCCTAATGTAGATGATTTGAAAATTTATGGTAGTCGAGTCTTCGTAAGGGTTCCAGAAGCGTTGCGAAAAAGCAAATGGGATGATAAAGCACAATTAGGCGTATTAGTAGGCTATATAGAAAATGGCTATAAAGTTCTAGTCAATGGTAGAGTCATTCATGCAAGACATGTACAAGTAGTTGAGGAAAATACTAAAATTATTTGTTTAGAAAAAGTTGATGATGAAAAAGATAGAGATTTGGAAAATAGCGAATCTGAAAACGTAGAAAATGAAATACTGGAAAAAGAATCCAAAATTGATGAATATGATGTAAATTCAAATCAAACAAAATCTCTTATCTCTACTCAGACCTTTGGGGAAAGTAGAGATAACAAATTAACTTTTGATATCGCTGAAAATGACAATTCAAGTTTAAAGGTACAAAGAAAATCTTATTGAAAGGAAAGTCCTGTAAATAGGTATGGAAACCCTGTAACACATTTTATCTATGTACACTATGTTGATGCAAATGTACCGAATACATTTGAGGAGGCAATAAACTCCAGCGAGTATAAAAAATGGAAAACTGCTACGGATTCTGAATCTAAATAGTTTTAAAAAAAATAAGACTTGGCAGATTGTTGAAAGACCAAAAGACAAAAAAGTTATTGATGTAAAATGGGTCTATAAAAAGAAAAGCAATAATGTTTATAAAGCGAGATTAGTTGTAAGAGGATTTCAACAAAAAGAATATTTAGAGAATATTTATTCACCAGTAGGAAAAATGCAAACGTTAAAAATTTTATTGTCTTACTGTTGAAAAAATAATCTATTTATAGAACAAATGGATGTTGAGACAGCATTTTTGAATGGTTATGTAAAAACCAAGGTGTATATTAACGAACGGGAAGGTTATGAAACAGGAGACAATAAAGTTTGCAAGTTGCAAAAAGCATTATATGGATTACGAGAAATCCCAAGAGCTTAGTATGAATGTTTCAATAAATTCATTGAAAGTTTAAATTTTGTAAGAAGTAATTATGATTACTGTCTACAGTCTATATGTAAATAATACAAGCAAAGATCCAATATATATATATATATATATATATATATATATATATATATATATATATATATAATAGTCTTTGTAGATGATCTCTTAATTTGTTGCAAAGATAAAATTAAAATAAACAAAGTAAAAGCTAGTCTAATGAAAAGATTTGCAATGAAAGATATGGGCAAAATAAGCCAATACATTCGAATCGATATAGATTATAGTAATGATAGAACTAAAATGACCCTAAGTCAAACTAAATATATTGAATCTTTAGCTATAAAATACACTTTAGGAAATGCCAAACTGTATGATACTCTAATGGAGACTAACCTAAAACTAGAACAAGCTAGTAATATTGATGAAAATATAAAATACAGAAATTTGATTGGCGAATTATTATATATAAGTACAGGCACAAGGCCAGACATTGCATTTAGCGTAAATTACTTAAGTCGATACCAAAATTGCTACGACCAAACACATTATAAATATGCAATGCGAATTTTAAAGTATTTATATAAAATTAGAGATCTCAAATTAACGTACTGCGATAATGTAAATAGCGAAATATTAGATTGTATGGTAGATTCTGATTACGCAGACGATAGTGTAGATAGAAAATCTACAACAGGTTTTGTAATTAGATTATATAAAAATTTAATTTTTTGGAAAACACATAAACAAAGTACTGTAACAAAATGTCCTACTTTTGTAGAATATACTGCAATGTCCGAAGCAGTAACAGAAGTACTGTTTATCAAAAATTTATTAAGCGAATCGTTTGATATAAAATTTGTTAAACCGATTCAAATGTACGAGGATAACTCTGGCGCAATTGCGATTGCCAAATATGGTAATTCACTAAAAATTCTAAGAACATTGAAGTGCAATGCCATTATATAAATGAAAATTATGAGAATGGAGTAATCAACGTTGTTCAAATTTATTCGGAATTCAATTTAGCTGATATGCTAACTAAAAGTCTAGACTAAATAAAGTTCTTAAAAAATAAACAAGCGTTAAGACTAATTTAAAATTGCTATTGTAAAAATCCAAGTTCAGTTGCAAAAAATCGGAGTTCAGTTGTATAACTCAAGTTCACTCGAAATCCATGAAATTAAATAAAACGATATCTATGTAAATGGAATAAGATTATAAATTTAAGGAGGTGTGTTGTAATATAGAGTAATATGTAATGGAACACACACATGTAAGTTTCCCCTCCTATGGTATGTGAGTGAATATCACGTGACCGTGAGAGCTACCGAAACTAAGCTATGCTCTCGCGTCTCTCTCTGCTGTTAGACTCCGATGTGAGCGGACGTATTATCCGAGGCTATTGCCGACACACAATTACTTATTTCAATATACCACATTATTATTTAAACCTCACAGTATTAATTAATTTATCCACTATTCCAACAACGCTATTTAAAAAGCACCACATATTCACAGTAATAATAAAAGACAAATACTTCAACGTAATCAAAATAAAAGATTTAAACCGGGCGCTTCAGAATTTAAAAGAAACACTCGCCAATAAAGAAATCAAAAGTTTCCGAGTGGCAAGAAAAAGGGATATATTAGATCAATTAGAGTCACCAGCCATCTTAGTTATAATTTACAAATATTTTCACCAAAGCAGAATAAGAGTGACAATGTGTTACGGAAAAACAGAAGTACCAGCTGAAAAACACAGAAGAGAAATAATCAGCCATTTTCACGACAGTCTAACAGAAGAACACAAGGGAATCAATCAAACTTACCAGAAAATAAGACAACCATATTATTGGCCATGAATGAGGAATGATGTTCAAGACTACATTCGAAGATGTGCAAGCTGCTAAGAGCAGAAAATAGAGAGATTCAAAACAAGAAAACCAATGATAATCACGGACACTCCAAGAGAAGCATTTGACAAATGACACAGTTGAAAAGCTCAAAATGACTCCAAGAGACAACTGTCACCTTTTAACAATGCAGTGTAATTTAACGAAATATCTGATAGCCATACCCCTCAAGAACCTTAATGCCACCACGTTAGCCGATGCAGTAGCAAAATACCTCATTTGCCAGTTCGGAGTACCGAGGGCAATACTCTCAGACAGTCTCAACCGTCCCATGAATACATAGCTATCAGCTACGACCACGCAAGATACATTAAA
Organism: Trichomalopsis sarcophagae; assembly: GCA_024372645.1. Lineage (NCBI taxonomy): Eukaryota > Metazoa > Arthropoda > Insecta > Hymenoptera > Pteromalidae > Trichomalopsis > Trichomalopsis sarcophagae. Next base: position 69,202 of record QLSS01000465.1, read on the forward strand.
TTCAATGAAGAACAGAGACAAACGTGCATCACGACACACTATGCAGACATATGCCCGATCCTAGGAGCACTCATGAACGTGCCCGAATCGAGAGACTGTGAGATAACATTACTCTTAAATCCCATCCAGAAAGCAATTAATCACTGTAACATACGATACAGGATGAACATGCAGACACAATGGACGTATTTAGAATATGACAAATCATAGCTTTATTCCACGACCGAACCAGAAACACTAAACGTCATATGCCAAAACAAACACGAAATCAAAATAACAATAAAGGAAACAGGAATTGTGCACGTAGCTCCTACTTGCATAGCAACAACCACAGAAGCCACGATAACTGGAGAAATAACCAGAGACACAGAATACACTTATTTATGCAAACCAGATATAAACCTGAAAATAACAGACATTTATCCGAACCTAAATAAAGAAAACAATGACATAGAAGTTCATAGTTTGGAAACAACAAAAATATTAACACCCGACACCGCTAATAATGACGGAAAATCGTTACACGAAATAATGAGTCAAAAGAGATAGGCGATCACAAAAGACAGAATTATAGAAATGACACAACACTATACGGAAGCGTGACCATCCAATTAGCAATCGTAGTAATAATAGTAGCAATAATCATAAAAATGAAATGCCTAGGCAAATGCCAATGTCTCAATAAAATACATGCCTACCCACCACCCAAAAGAAATGACAAGAGACGAAAACTCATCTCAAAAGATGAGGAATTCAAACTCGAAGACATCTCAATTAGTCGCGAAAGCCCCAATACCCCACATTTGGACCGCAAAATGTTACGTCATATACTTGGCGCACAATATAAAAATCTCCGTTTAGAGTCAGCTTCCGCTGAACTCGGGATGGAGTCATTCCTTATTTTATTTTAAAAATTCGCGAGAGTTTTGAACAAAAATCCCTTCCGACTCTAATGAACAGGTTTAGTCAGTTTGTAGGTCACAGGGCCTCCGACAAGCGAAGTCCGATCAACCCTCCAAACTTCCAAACAAGTTCTCCCAAGAATATTTGTGATAATGAATGGCAGCGTTCAAACCGTGCTCATTACTCAAATTCCCAACCTTTTTTAAATCTATCTTTATAAAAAACTTACTTACTTTTTCAATTGTAGATTGAATCAAATTCAAAGTTTACAAGTTTGTAAACTTCTTCCTTCCTTTGATATTTATTAATATTTATTTTGATAAATAGATTTCGAATACATAATTATAAAACATTTCACTTCAAATATTTTCTTTTTAATAATATATTTTTCTTTTACTTAGAAATATTTTATAATACGCGTTTTTGCCATCACGGCTTAAAATTTGAAGTTATTTGGGAGCAGCCACCTCGACTGAACTCGTCGACAGGATTAAACTTTTCTCCGCACGCTTTTCCTCGCTTCATCTTTTTCCTCTCCAACCCGAATTTTCCTACAGGCCCATCCCTTTGGGTCTGCGTCAGCGCCCTCTATATCGGTCATCGACCTGTAGTCGTCTTTCCGCTTGGCTACCGCCTCTTCCGGTCCTCTCCCGCTCCCTTTGTTCCTCCCACACTACTCTCTTAGCCTTACCGATTCTTCGCTAGATGGCCCTACCTGTACCGTTTTCGACTCTACTATTTTTATTTTATAATTATTTATAAATTTACATTATTTGTTAAAATCTATCATAACTATTGTCAAATGTGATTATCTAATGTCTATTGTCAAATTTGTTTATTATTTAATATTAAAATGTCAAAACATAATTCTGTTTCTATATTATCCTAGTTATTATTTTTATAAACTATCTATTTAAACTAAAAACAAATCATAAAATCTGTGCGAGTATACATTTATTTTTACACGAGCTCTTCCTGGTAAACTAATAATCTTTGAACTAAATAAAATATGCACAGTTACAACAATATAATGTTCAACTGTTCATACCTTATGTGAATTTAAATTTATATTTTATTTACAACAAATGCTTCTACTGTTAAACTACTTTTATTTTGTAACGTTCTATATAGCCTCGCAACTGCGTCGCAAAACTTAGAAATTTGCGCCGCTCGATTATCGTTTCGTCGCCGAGTTTTCGACAAACAAGGTCGTTAAAGTATTTGAATTTCCTATCTACGCACAAATTTTACGATTGGGCCGCTGCCCGCCGTATACCGATCCCAATCGCTATAACTACGATCGCTCTTAATGACTATTTCCTCTTAATGACTGCCTAATTGCACTGTCCGGACGCTCGCCTGCTCTTAATCCCTACGGTACATGCATTTTTTTTTTTTTTAAACGCAGCTGCGTCTACATTTTATTTATTTTTAAAAATTTTATATTTTTCTTATATACAAGCCGTTGAAGCCCCTATAGACAAACTAACCATTAAAAGACACCATATTGGAACTAAAAGAAAAATTAGCCAGACTGGAAAGCCAGAAATAAAACAGAGAAGAAAGTTCTATAACCAGCAATCCTACGACAAGTGCCAGCGAAAATGATGAGAATCAAGATAAATCCGAAATACCCGAGACCTTCAAAGTAATAGACGATGATTTAAACGATAGCGACATGATTATAGATTAGGAAAAGTAAACAATGAGATGAGACCAATTAACATGTGTGAATGATAAAATGAATGAGTGACCACCATACAACCCATGAATACCCCATTTAATAATAATACATATATTTTTTTTTCTTTCTTTCATTTATTTTCCCCTTTACGAATTTTTCATAATTTGTTTTACAGAAATGAACCAAATCTTCCAGACCGTAATTGTGTTAGTCGAGCTTGATGAGAGCTCAGGACACGTCACAATTCATTTTTGTCCACCAGGGAAATTACCTGTCGTCATGGCATTGCTAAATAAGTATGGACCGAACAATACCAAGAATTTCAGAATCACTAATCAAGAAGCCGATGATGCCACGGTTACTTTAACGATCGCATATAGGACAAGTACAAGCACGACAGAATTACTACGTGACTATGAATTAGCCAGACAGACAGACCAAGGGACAGACACTACAGAGACAAGCGAGCCGACAAACAGTCAAGAGACGGACCATAACTCCGACACCACGGAAAATTCTACAGATTCAAACGCCACTGACACTGACAGCACGAACAATTCCGAGAACTACAACGACGCTGACTTTCCGAACAACACTAACAGTTCCAATAGTTACAACAACGACAATATTGACGACGCAAACAGTGCCCTCAATGACAACAGAGACGCTCAGACATCTGACAATAAGAATGACAATAACGCCAACAATACTGAAAACTTAGACAATAACAATGACGCACCAGTAAATGACAATAATGAAGCCCCACGACAAAATGACTCAGTTGACAACATCGAAACTTTAACCATTAATGAACCGAACATGACGCTACGCCACACATACAGCCCGGAGGACGATGTACAGTTGATAAAAGTAAATTTAACGGACGCTTACACAGTGACAGCAACATACATAGGTACGACGATAGACGCAGAGGCACTGTTCAGACAACACGGCCCCTGCAACACCGAACACCACACAACGAAAGACGAACACATCAAAGCCATAATAACTAGGTATTAGATGAAAAATCATGCGCTTAGAGTGATCAACAAATACAAACAACACATACAACAAACGGTCGCTGACATACAGGGACCAGCAACAAAACAACGAATGAATGAATAAAAAACCATAGAATACCAAACACCATATACCGTATGTGTACGAGTACCCGGACATACAACAAGACAAAATATGACAGAGACATTCCAACAGTTCGGAAACATCCTAGACGTGAGACAAATAGAACCTAAAGACGGACAAAATGGACGATACACTGCATTTATCCAGTTTGAAAACCAGGACAGCGCAGACAAGGCTGTAGAACAGACAAAAATGACGCACTCGACAGGACTAGCGTACAACAAAGTATACACATCAACACGATCCACTGCACAGCAAAAGACAGAATAGAACACAACACAACAGAGACAAAAATGAACAAGTTGGAGCGTTGACTCTGACAACAATACAAAATTATATAAACTAGCACCACCAGGCATCACACAACAGCAATTAGAGACTGATTTTAAAGTATTTGAAGAGGCGTTAAATATTGAACTGTCGGACGGTAATACAAAAGAAACAGTAGGGTACATAACATACAAAAACAAAGTTGACACAATAGACGCCAAACTAAACGGACCACACAAGTACATAATAAAGTGGAAATGGACGTCAAGAACAGACGAAACGATGATTCACTTCCTATGCGGAGATCAAATACCGACACAAAGCTTTAACGACCACATACAGAAGTGCCAGATGCCTCATTTAAGACAAAGAATACAAGACAAAAATTCAACATCAATGGACAAAATACAAATGGACCCAAGACAGACGACATCGACACCACAACCGAGCACGAGTGAACAGGCCGACGTACAAACGGCAGCTCGAGACGACACTGTGACGTTAGCCTTAAGTTAGATGTAAGTAGTTTAAGTAAGTCTTGACGTCATCCAAAGAAAATACGAAGTTACCACTATTGTATTGTTTTGCGTCAGAATAAAATATATTTTTATACTATCTTTAAAAAAAAATGTGCGACCAAAATTTTTTTTCTTAAAAGACCCTGAACCAAAAATTTATAATAATACACATATTAGACAATAATCAATAACAAAATGAACTATTTAAGCCATACTAACAAAATGAGATATAAAATTAGCAAGTAAGTCATAACAACAAATAATCCATATACAAATATTAGTAGTAGGTTATAAAGAAATAAAGCGATACGCATTACTAACAATAGCACATAAGTTAAAGTCAAAATAAGTTTAGATTATATGAGACCATCCTTGACAGATTGTGTGACCGCGAAACAGAGCCATAATCAAACTTACAAAGTAAGAAAAAGAAAGACAAAGAGACAATCTACCCAAACCCACATCACCATCCAAAAAAAAACTAAAAATTGACAAGCCTAATATAAAAAAAAAACATCCAAGTTTGACGCGCCAGCGTGTCATCCTTGTCAGACCACTCACCCTTAGGTATAATCGTTTGTCGGGGACGACAAATGTTTGAAGGGGGAAGGATATTAAGTGACGAAGTTTTTGCATAAATATTCAGAAATATTAAACAAAGACAGTAGGAAAAATCCAGAAACTTCGACGCTTAACGAACGCAAGTAACCCTAAACCAAAACAAACTTCTCCTCCCTCGAGTAAAAGCACGCGTTCACAGTCGACGCTGCAGTTAAGCCGTTGACCGTAGCTTAGGCCCATAAGGCCTAATGTGTAAGAAAGAGAGCGGGGCTAGGCTAAAGTGCAAAAAGAGGAGAAGTAAGTAGCCTGCGTGGAGGAGAACTTCGACTCTCTCGGTAGTATCCCCGAATCTCCATTCCGATGTGTGCGATCCAAGAGTAAGGACGCTTTTTCTCTTTTGAGTATACTATCGAGTTTTATATTAGAATTTTCCAATTGAGTTTTGGTGAATAGTATAAAGTCAAGTTCAGTGTATTATAAAGTCTACAAGAATAAAGTTTATTAAACGAAAGGTCCGTCTCATTGAGTTTGTGTTTGATTTTACGTCTCGTCTAAATATTTGAAAGAAAAGGAAATCTAACCAATTTTGAGGAGCTATTTCAATTTTTTTTTGAGCATCATTTTGGTTTTGAGCGTCAATCCAATTCAAGAAAATTTTCTAAATTTTTAAGCCTGCCCCCATCCTTCGAACAAGGTAATTTATCTAAATAAATGTTCTGGTATAAACTATTTTAATGATCAAACAAACAAAGTCACGCAACTGTAGGTGAATTATGCCGTTTGTTAATGCTCTCGCTTGTTGGATCTGCTACCTGTCTTTCTTGTTTGTATGCTCTGTATTTTTTTGTAGTCGAAGTTTTCGGTATTGTTCCGGTATTTTTATTTATCTTTGCTGTTACTTTGACGTTTTCATTTTCTTCTTTTTGCTGTTGTTCAGTCAGTGATCGTTGTACTTTCGTGCTTTTCCTGAAAACGTGTTCTTCAAGTGACCCCGATAACTTATTTCTTAAACTTGGATTTGCTCGCACTTGTTGTCTTGTAAGTCTTGCGCTATCTGGCGTTTTCTTCTCTGGATTTGTTTTATCAGTCATTTGAATTCATTCTTTGTACGACTTCCGCGATTTTGCTGATGCTTGTTGTTTCTGTAGGTCGCTCACTGCTACTTGCGTTACTAGTGAAATTTTACGCGAGCCGCGTATAATCTTGACATATGTATTACACCTTGTTCTTTTTAATTTTGTTGACACATGATACCTTTTTTTACTTCTATTATATTCTTGTTGTATTTGATAAGTCGATTTATTATTATCTTTAAGGACTTTTATGAATTGTCTTATTCTCACTTTTCTTCTAATGGATTCAGTTTTTTTTAATGCTTTCTTTATTTTCTATCGGAACCAATTGTTACGTCCTGACTACTAAAGGATTTATAGTAATCAAAACGTACTGAATGGTATAGTGGCAAGGCTTTAATATTCAAAACTAGTTAGTACGCGTCTAACACTCTCACTGTGTTAGTTAATAAATATTTAAACCTTACCTGTTTTGTGTAATCAGGTTGATTTATAAATGAAATAATGTTACTGCTTTGCTTTAGATAACAGAAACTGTTTATTTCTTTATTCTTATAATTGTATTTATTCTTGTCATTATGATTATGTATTAGACTCTTTAAATTTTAGTTTGTACTTGTCACCAACTGTCGGACTGGCCTTCAGTACGGAACTCTAATTTTGAACTGACTGCTAAAGTGCGTAAAAACCTTTTAAAAACTTCGTATGGCACAATATGTTTATGGAGATTTATAAACATTATATCTTAAAAGTATCGAAATTGTACACATAAAAAGTGTCGCTCGCTTGCTACGTCACGGAACGCTTAGTGTACATTTTGTCTGTGTCAGCGCTCATCGACACACTTACTAGTTTCGACAGCATTTTTGCAAACGTAATAAGAATTTGAATTTTGATTCTTTAAAACAATGAGACATCAATGTGTCCTACTTACAATTGAAAATGAAACATCAAAAGTTACGTTATAGACGTAACACAGACACACACAGATAATCACTGCCCACGGTAAACCATAACCACTTAAACCAATAACCCAAGTAAAATGATGGGTGAGTCAACTAAACAACCTAAACGAAAATCAGAGGGCGCAAATCGAAGCGCTCTATAATTGTCATTTGGGTTTCGAGTTGGCTCACCCATCGTCTTTACTTAAGTTATTGGGTTAAGCAACTCAGTAACCTTCCAAGATCGGTACTACTCCGATGTTGGTGAGTAGATAGGCTATAGGCATACTGGCTCATGCGGATTCTGGCTCACCCCCTCCTCTCTCAGTGTGAGCTAGAATGCGAGCTGTGTATTTTAAATGGAGGGATTGTCAATCCCTCCCTTTTCTCCCCAAGCGACCGAGAATTCTTCCCCCTCTCGAAGTGAGCCAGAATCCGAGCTGTGTATTTTTAGATAGAGGGAGTGTCGATCCCTCCCTTCCCTCCCCTAACGACCGAGAATTCTTCCCCCTCTCAAAGTGAGCTAGTAACCGTAGTATGTATAAGTCCCAATCTTCCCTTCTCCGTGTCCCGAAAAAAAATTTAGTGGTGGGTTCATGCTCCTCCTCCTTCGCGCAGGTAGAGACGACGACTCGCGTACAGGTGTTTTCCTCTATTTTACGGAATGTATGCGAGAAATGCTCCTTATACAAACTTCGCGTAGATAATTCTGGGATACGTATACAAACTATCCCACGCAGATGTATACAGCTTCCAGCGACATGTGTTTTTCCTTTCGACTGCGATAAGTTAGTCCCCCGTCTGCGCGGACAGATTGCATAGGTACTATCCCTCACATTTTCAATACGATCCTCACGCAGATAAGGACGAAGACCCGCACATAGGTGTTTTCTGACCGAGAAACGCGATGCTAGAAAATATTGACCGCCGACTATACATACAAATCCCACAGGTACTATCCCTTTCACTTTCCCAGAGACAACACTGCTGTTTAAAAATCATTTGCAGAGATAACCGATTGGGTTTTGTAGGGAACGCACAGATATATGCCTTTCGCACCGATATACATCAATTTTCTTAGAAGTCCTAAATAAATTCAGAGTGAGATTTTCTCCAAGATTTTTTCTTATGAGAAGAGGATAATCTCACATTCTCACAGTCGAGATTCCAAATAAAAGGGAGTGTACTAAAAGGAGGTGGACACTAGTTTTTCAAAATTGGTGAGGGAAATTTTTTCACGAATCGTAAGGCTTTTCACCCTCGATAGCTGTGAGGAGGTGTGTTTTTCAAAAATTAGGAGAGAAAACTTTTACACCAATCACAGGACTTTAGAAAAAATGCTGTGGAAAGGGAAGCTGCTGTTTTCGCAATAAATAGCCCACCGTAGGCTACGGTTAGTCAGTACAATTTTCGGTTTCAAAATTTAACCTGCAGTAAAATGTCAGCCAAGAGGACTACAGGAAGTCGCAGCAGCAGCAGCAGCAGCAGCAGCAGCAGTAGGAATAGCATCAGAACGATGCAACATAGGATTCGTTGTCTAATTGCCAACGCTCCAACATTACTTATGATGTTGGAGCATGTTTCCTGGGCCATGGAGGCAATAAATACACGTAAGAAAATAATTATTTTCATTTTTTCATAATTCAAAAATTTAAAAAAAATAATTTAAAAAAATTTTTTTTTTCCTTTTTTTAGTGCCATCGCTGCCACCACTTGCTGCTATGCAGCAATTATATGAAGGGATTAGGCCAGGAAGCTCTTCGCCCAACCCTGCCCGCCGAACGAGACCCAGCTCTTCACCCAGCACTGCCCGCCGAGAGAGGCCAAGCTCGTCGTCCAGTACTGCCCGCCGAGAGAGGCCAAGCTCTCAGTCCAGTACTGCCCGCCAAGAGGGGCCTTCAGCTGGACCTAGCACATCAGCGGCTACTAGGCCCAGTCGTCCGGCGGATAAGAGGACAAGCTCGAAGAGGTCGAGCTCCTCCTCGAGCTCTAGTTCGAGCTCCAGTAGCAGCACCTCATCTAGTTGCGAGTCATGCAACTCGGTGAGGAGCATAAGAAATTTAAAACCCATTCCAAAAAAAAACAAAATTGGATGGTGAGTTTTTTTTTCTAATTCATAATAAATTTTTTTTTATATAATTAATTATTTTACAATCTTTTTTTTTCTTTAGGTGATTTAAAAACTGAGAAGCCGTCAAGTCGCGGGCTGCTTAGTTTGAAAAAACAAAGCAGTAGCAGTGGCATGCAGCAACCGCGGCAGCAACAACAACAGCAGCAACATCAGCAGCAGCAGCAACAGCAGCAGCAGCAGCAACAGCAACAGCAGCAGCAGCAGCAGCAACAACAAAAGCAGCAGCAGCAACAACAACAGCAGCAGCAGCAGCAGCAGCAACAGCAACAGCAGCAGCAGCAGCAGCAGCAACAACATCAGCAGCAACAGCAGCAGCAGCAGCAGCAGTAACAACAACAGCAGCAGCAACAACATCAGCAACAACAGCAGCAGCAGCAGCCACAACAACAGCAACAAAGAAATGTTCCGAGAGTAATCGATATAGAATTTGTAGTTGATCCTATCGATGTATCAAAATTTAAAAAAAACCAAAAAAAGTAAAGTAATGTAAAAAAATTTATTATTTTTTTTGTGATGATGTATGAAAAAATAGAATAAGGTATAAATAAATAAAAATAATATCGTATACATTTTTCTTCCTTTCTCTTTAATCTACTCTGTACAACGTTATTTCATTAAAAAAAAAATAATGACATTTCTTTTAATAATATAATAATTATTATTCTTTTATAAAAAAAATTATTATTTATTGATAATATAGATTCCTCTTTCTTAAAAAAAAATAAAGCTATGAATTGGTAGCGATTTTTTAGAGCTAAGAAAGAATTTAAACATAGTTTTTTTTTATCTTATTTTTCTTTATTTCCAATATAAACATGTACATACATTATTTTTTTTAGAAATATTATCTATTTCATCTTGACCAAATGTCGATTCTAAATAATTTAGCAGCCAAGCTCTTATTGCTACAACATTATGAATAGCGCACATAGGTTTTCTCCTAATGCAGAGAGCATGGTTAAAACAAAAGTAGTGGCTTTCACTAGTTATTTCTTCAAGAGGTGGACATCCCAAGTCTTCAACATTTGTAATGGATCTGCAAAGTATCAGATAAAATTAAAGATAAGTATCAAAACGATTCAAAATAATTAACTTACATGTTTGGCAAAATATTTTTCATCCATCGGGCTTTCTGTTGTCCCTTTATGAATATTTTTTCGACTCCTTGTGTACAGATCTGCAAGATTCGATAAAGACGATGATATGGAATATCGCCAGAGTTCCACGCTATTCCATGATGACTCTTTTCCAACCATTGAGACATGCATTTTTCCTCTTCTGTCAGTTCTTCCCAAGCCATTGGAGGTTTGAAAAGATATGCGGTCGGTAAGGCAGTTTTCCTCAAATTAAGGAAACTTATTTCTTTGAAAATAAAAGTATCGTCTGCAATTCTCTGAAATCCTTGAATGTCGCAGATATAAGCATTTTCTTCATTACATTGCAGGATAGTATTTCTAAACAACAAATCGTAGTCACGTGTTCTTTCCATCTTTTCAGCTTTGTAGACAGTTTAGCAAGAAGTGATCTCGCGAGGTTCCAGCATCCTCGTTTTATAATATGAAACTCCGCCTTTCACTCTTCCAGAAATGGATACTCAAAACAAATGCATAGCCCTCATTTGTTGGGCTCAAAAGATGATTTTTGGTTGGTTTAAAAGGAAAAAAATTCATCCCTTCTCTAGAAAATTTTCCTCCTCTTAGTCTCATAATCTTCTAGGATTGGATGATGGAAAAATGTGTACCCCTTATTGGAAGAAAATTCATCCCTTCCCGAGAAAATCTTTCTCCTCTCTCCTCAGCAGCGAGATCTTCCACCTCTTCTTATGATGATTTCAGCTTTAAAAGAGAGAAATTTCTCTTAGACGAGCACAGTTCATCTGACGCAGTCGGCAAAAAAAAAAATTCAGTCTCAATTTTGTGCAAGATTACTAGTGACACTCTAGTGAAAAAACAGTAAAAATGGCTTCAATTGATCTTATCGAACGTCTTGTACAAGTGCTTCGCGATACTGTACAAAATGTGGATCAAATGAGCGTCAATGATATTCATTATTGGTTAGATATGTGTAATTCTACTATTAATGAATTAAACGAAAAAATTTCTAAATCCAATCTTTCGTGTGTGCAAGTAGAATTTGAACATCGTCTTCATCGAGGAGGTAGTCTGCATGCTGAAGAAGCAGAAGCTAGAGTTGAGTGGCGTGATGTGCAATCAGCCTTCCAAAATCGAATCAGGACAGGTGTGGTTGTTAACATAAAGCATGTGGATATATTGAGTTTTTTTAATGATGCACTGAAGCTCTTCAAAGATAAGACACAAGCATGTTTAGAAGAATATAATGTGGTGAAAATCAATTCGGATTTTATTTCAGAATTTACAATGCAAAAAAATGGTGAAGAAACGACAGATATTAAATATTTTACGAGTGAGAGTGCTACAGTATACATGTCAACAGATTTAGAGAAATGGTTTACAGACAATATTAAAGAGCCCATTCTTTCGCAATTAGAAGAATTTCAAGAAAAGGATTCAGGCTGGACACTGAAGAGTATTATAAGTTTATGTATAAATATGAAAAAATATTCTCCAATTAAGGGAAGTTCTTATATTCCTCTTCCAAAGTTTATTGAAAATAAAAAAGCATGTGTTAACGTTCATAATAACGACGATCAGTGTTTCAAGTATGCTGTTCTTTCATCATTATATCCAAGTAACAAAAATGCTAGTAGAGTTAATCAGTATCGATTGCATGAAAATGAATTAAATTTTGCTGGTATAGAATTCCCAGTAAAACTTAAAAGTATTCCGAAATTTGAAAAACTGAATAATATTTCAGTAAATGTATACATGCTTAGAAAGTATGGCCACAAATTCGAAGTAACACCTTGTCATATTACGACAGAGAAGAAGGAAAAACATGCAAACCTTCTCATCATTCAAGATTTTTATATAGATGAGCATGAAGAAAATAATCGTGCTGATGAAGGTGACATGCCTAAATATCATTACGTTTGGATAAAAAGTATGTCTCGACTTTTGAGTTCTCAAGTGTCTAAAACTCATTTAAAATCTTACCATTGTGAAAGGTGTTTACAAATGTTTTATACCGAGGAAAGATTGAAAATTCATGAAAGCGATTGTAAAAATTTAAATAATTGTCGAATAAATTTACCTGATTGTAAGAATAATATTCTCAAATTCGAAGATTACAGTAAGAGTGAAAAGGTTCCTTTTGTTATTTATGCGGATTTTGAATGTTTATTGAAACCTACTGAGAATGAGAATGCTTTCCAACTACACGAAGCATACAGCATAGGATACTTCATAAAATGCAGTTTTGATGATAGCTTATCTGGCTATAGATCATACAGAAGAAGAAATGAAGAAGAAGAGACAGCTGCAGCATGGTTTGTTCAAGAATTAAAGTCAATTGGTGAAAAAATTGACGTACTCTACAAGAATCCAAAACCAATGAGACTTACAGATTTAGAGGAAATATCTTTTCGGAGATCATCAACTTGTCATATATGTCGGAAACCATTCACTAGTGAAGAACTTGCTGTACGAGACCATTGTCATCTCACAGGGCGGTAAGATTTCCTTCTCGATTATATTCGAAATAAAGTAAACGAAATTTTGTAATTCTAAGATAGATTTTCTTCTTCTTCAGTTTCAGAGGTGCAGCTCACAATTCTTGTAATTTGAATTATAAGGATTCAAGATTCATTCCTGTGGTTTTTCATAACCTCAATTACGACACTCATTTTATTTTAAAGGAGATTGCTACTTCTACGTTGATGAGAGGACGAGTAAATTTAATACCTCACAATAAGGAGAAATATATTTCTTTTACAAAATACGTGGATGGCTGCAACATTAGTTTTAGATTCATAGATTCTTGGCGTTTTCTACCTTCATCATTGGAAAAGCTTGCATCATATCTGAAAAATGTACCAATAGCAGTAAAGGAATTTCGATCAGATGGACTTACAGATGAAAAGATAGATCTCCTTCGACGAAAAGGTGTATTTCCATATGATTTTGTAAATGGATTAGATAAGTTGACGACTACAAAATTGCCAGAAAAGAATGATTTTTATAATAAGCTAACAGATTCTCAAATTGCTGAAGAAGACTATAAGCATGCTGTCCAAGTTTGTAATAAGTTCAATATTAGTACGTTGGGAGCATATTCAGATCTTTATCTGAAAACTGATGTTTTACTATTGGCCGATGTTTTCGAGAGTTTTCGAGAAACATCTCTTAAAGCCTATGATTTATGTCCCGCTCACTTTTATACGACTCCTGGACTAACTTTTTCAGCAGCTTTAAAAATGACAAAGGTAGAATTGGAGCTTCTTACAGATATTGACATGCTAATGTTTATCGAATCGGGCATTCGAGGTGGAATAAGTCAGTGTTGTAATCGATATGCCAAGGCAAACAATCCATATATGGGTTCTTCATACGATAAGGATCAGAAAACAAAGACTCTCTTATATTTTGATATCAACAATCTTTATGGATCGGCAATGGTACAGCCTTTACCAGTTGGAAAATTTGAATGGATTGATTATGAGAAAAATCCAAGTTTTTTCAATACACCACCAGATTCTGATATAGGCTATTTTGCTGAAGTTGACTTGGAGTATCCTGAAGAAATACATGCTGATCATAGGGATTTACCTTTTTGCGCAGAACATCTTGCACCACCTGGTTCAAAGCAGAAGAAACTTCTCACGACTTTGAATGACAAGAAAAGGTATGTCATTCATTATCGAGCACTTAAGCAGGTCTTAGATAATGGACTTCGATTAAAAAAGGTGCATAGGATTTTGAGTTTTGAGCAGAGGGCGTGGCTCAAACCATATGTTGAATTTAACACAGAAAAGCGAAAGCAAGCAAAGAATGAGTTTGAAAAACTCTTCTACAAATTGTTAATTAATGCAGTCTATGGAAAGTGTATTGAACGAGAGCGGAAACGTGTAGATGTGCGATTAGTAAATAAATTTACAGGCAGATACGGAGCAGAAGCACGCATAGCTCTACCAAATTTTCACAGTTGTGCAATCTTCGATGAAAATTTGGTTGCCATACAGCTGAAGAGGACAAGTATTACAATCAAAAAACCAATATACGTTGGTCTCTCAATTCTAGATTTGTCAAAAACATTAGTATATGATTTTCATTATTCATATATGAAAAAGCGAGTTGGAGAAAAATGCAAACTCCTGTATACGGATACTGATAGTTTAATATATGAAGTTGAGGATATAGATATGTATCAAATAATGAAAGAAGATGTACATAAATTTGATACTTCTGATTATGATGAAAATAATCAGTTTCGAATTCCACGTGTTAATAAAAAAGTTCCTGGATTGATGAAAGACGAATGCTGTGGTAAGATTATGACAGAATTCATTGGTTTAAGAAGCAAAATGTACAGTATTTTGATTAATGGAGCCGCGACAGTGAAAAAAGCTAAAGGTATAAAATCTAGTGTTGTAAAAAAATCAATCACGTTTGAAGATTATCGAAAATGCCTTCAGGATCTTGTTATTATAAAACGTGAGCAGTGTAATATTCGTTCAAAATTACACATTGTGCATACTGAAAAACAGGAAAAAATTGCTCTAAGTCCACACGATGATAAAAGATTCTTATTGCCTCATAGTACTGACACTTTGCCTTGGGGACATTACAGAATTATGGAAGAACAGATGGCCCAAGCTGCTATGCAAGTAGAGGGAGATGCGGTGGAGGGGATTGTGGTGGAGGAGAGGGGCAACAATGGCGAAGGACGAAAAAGAGAGGGAGAAAGTGAGTGGGGGCATGAAGCAACCAATGAGAATGCTTCGCGGGTGGGGATGACACTTTATGCTGATGGAGGGGAACCAATCAAGATTGAATATGAT
>QLSS01000466.1:15106-54972 GCA_024372645.1 Trichomalopsis sarcophagae
GAGCGATGGCCAACGAGCCAAGGGCGCAAGGCCCAGACAACCAGTCACGACTACGACGCGAACACGAGAAGTCCTCTCTCTCAGTACACTACAACACTTTGCAACCAATTCGGTCACTCTCACACTTAGTACGTTTTCCCCCGAATAAATAATAACTCTAACGAAACTCTTGCTTCATACCTTCCTTCTCACCCCCGCCTATAACTCTCCTAAACCCTTATTCAGGCCTTTGTACATTAGCTGCCAATTTGCAGAGTAGCCAATATACTTGAATATCCTGGTAACCATTTTCCATTCGTTCTCAGCATACACAAACAAACATGGATTTCTGTTATTTGCCACAAAGCCTAGTTGCTTATCAAACTCTGAAAAATATACATTCCAATTTTTTGGACTTGTTTTCAACCCATATCAGGGAAGCTAACTCCGACCGGGATCCGGAGCGTACGCAGTGGCCTGCTCCGTTACCACGCTCTCATTGGCACAGTTTGAAAAAGATGGAGGGCGGTGCTTTGCGTCAGTCGTTTTTCGGAAGGAACGGGTTCAAGCCCCGTGAACAGAAATTTCTTTTTACTCTATTTTGTTAGTTGACATTTTAATTGATGTGAAAAACTCTTTGTGTACTAAAAAAAAAAAAAAATTAAAAAGCGATTTTCACATAGGGATATACGTCAGTAGTTAGCTTATATCCAAGTAAACCCCCATGACTATGCAAACATAAATTTTTAAACACTATAACCCTAAAAACCTAAATATTTGTTAACAAATCATGTTTAAGCTTAAACAAACCCAATTCAAACTAACAAGCCACCCCATCCTCGCGATAAACATATACTACTTTCAATCTTTCAGCTCCAACGACGTTTGTGGCGCCGCGGTCTACGTCATTGCTCAGTAATCTTATGCTCCCGAGTTCGAGTCCGGTACCCGGTGAATTTTTTTTCTTTTTTTCTACTTTCTTCTAAAATTTGAAGTATATCGAGGGACATCCAACAATGCTACTGCACTATATTTTTTTAACTACACCTTTAGTCTGCACTTTCGTGCAATAGCTGGGTGCTTTGAATGTTTGTAAAAAAAGAATGAAAGGAGAATAAAACTTTTAGAAATGACCCGGGGTTAATCGGATCTAAATTCTGAAAGATAGAGAAAAGGGATAAATGACCTGGTGTTATTCGGTTCATTTATCCAAGCGATAGGTTGTAGGAAGGAATAGAGAAAGTTAGGACAGCTAAAACAAATGTTTACTTTTCTTACTGTTACTTTTCTTTCTTCTTGCCTCTGGCTGCTTGTTGATGCTACTGCTGGGCGACGTATAAACTCACGCAGAGTTTATATTTCAGGAATTTGGAGATACAACTAATATAAAACTTTAGTCACGATTTCAAAAAGGTTTACAAAGCTAATATATTTTATAAAGTACACAACGTAATGCGTATGAGCGCAAAAATAAATCTTAGTGCTTACAAGCGCGTGAATCTACTATCGCATACAATCTACCGAGCTTACTTAGAGCCGGGACCGGAGTGTCGAACACTTTCTCGTACAGACTAATGCGCAGAAAAACTTTACTATCGCTATCGTAGTGCATGCGCTGATGCCTCTCGTCGACGCGCAGCTCAAAAGTTTTGCGATAGTGCTATCTGTCCCTCGTTTTCTCTCTTCAGGTCCGCATCTCCGAATTTGCTCTGGACGAGCGTCACGTACGCATTTATGTTTTGAAAATTAAAGTTTAAAAATTTTTTTAAATATTGAAAAAATAGCACGACGTGACAGCGTATTCTAAGGCTAGCTTAAGTCTGTACGTTTGCGTGATATTAGTTTGTTTTAGTTTTGTATCGTTCACGCTTGTGTTAGACAGATTCATTGGCCTGGATTGATTAAATTTATTTAATTGTATCAGACTATAATCTTACTTACATCCGTATCTTCTGTCAAGTCATATGTTATTGAATTTCGTTCCGAGGCGTTCAGCGAATTCCACGCGCCAGTCCTTGTACGGTGGCAGATCTTTAGACATGTTTTCGTTGTCATTCCATTCGTATGGACTTACAACGCGTGGTCCAGGTATGAGAGTGGACGAACCTCTGAAGTCTGCACTTGCGAAGTCTCGGACTCCCGGTGCCAGAAGTATGGACTGATTGGCTCGAGCTGCTTGAAAACTGCGTCTTCGTCTTCTGAGAAAGAGCTTAAGCGGCTCCTCGAGACCTACATTGCTGATGGCTTTAGGCTTTCTGCCTGCATTCTGATCTTTGAGCTTTTCTCAAAGTTCCTCTACTGATTGTATCAGGATTCTTATTCCTTCTTTGAACGTCTTGATTAAGTCGTCCAGATTCGTGTTCATTCTGACGTTCTCCCTTGCTATTGAAGTCATCCTATCAACAAGCTTGTCCTTGAGCTCGTCTTGGGCCTTAGTGCTTTCTTGCAGCAAGCGGATAAAATCGTTCATGTTGCCATTCGTAACAACTTGATGTATTTGCGTGGGCGTGGACGCAATGGCTCCAGGTCTCTCTGCGCCGCTGCAGTGGTTTATGGGTCCTCTCAACCCTACCATCTGATCCTTGGCTGTCTTTAGAATCTCCAGCATCTTTGCTGACTCTTCCAGCGTAAGAATGTAAAACACACATAATATTAGTCTGCGGTTGAGTGGATACCCGTACAAGGCTCCTGGTGCTTTGTGCACAAGCACCGGGTTACCTTGCAGTCGGTGAAGGATCTTTCTAGAAAAACAATCCCCAGCCAACCTAATCTCTTCTTGTAGAATGTGTGCCGAAGCACTGAGACCTACTAAGCACGAAACCAGGTTTGGCAGATCTGTGTGAGGGTCTTGGTTTTATTGAGCATAGGACACTGACTAAGTGTCCTATGCTCAATAAGCTTATAAGTATAATACGTATAATAAGTATCTGTACATCCGCACGTACCAAGTCAATTACATTTTTTTTTCGTGGTGAACCTCTTACAGATCCGCACAGACTCCGTGTCGTTCATTACGTTGGCTACAACGCCGTTAAACTTTTCATACATTAATATAGACAATAGACTGATTCACGAGAGTTTGTGTGCATCACGCAGCTCCGAAACACCACTGTTTTAGGCTATGTTTATGTTTACACATGGCCAGACGTACTCTGCTGCAGCGTGTACCTCTGTCCTCTTAAACAAACACTGATGCAAAGGAAAAAATATCTGACGCTCGGAGCGGCTAAGTGTCAGTTTTCATGCGCGTTGTGGCTAGGAAATATGTTTTTCATTTACCATTTATAATGGAAAAACGAAGTGAAAATCAGTTTTGCGTTATCATTATTCGTGTAGTTCATTTAAGGATATTCTATGCCTTCAGTCGGCCGGGTGAGGAACGGGACGTCCCCTCTCACCGTGCACCTCCTCGCGCAAAATTGAAATTTCCCTAATACGATTAAATAGTTCTTATTCTGGCATAGAATCTGCAGCTATGAGTGGCGAAGACGATTGAAACGCATGGTATGCGTACATATAAAAAGATCGTTTCATATACACTAGACGAATACATCTTTAAAGTTTAGGCTCATTCTTGTTACTTGTAACCATTTAACATCGGGAAAATAAGTCTCTTCCTCATTTAATGGACGGCTATCAAATTGCAGCATCGATCCTTATACCAACCTTATACTTTAAAGCTTCAATGGGCAGTCTGCAAATTTTTAGACCATGGATGAAAATTCGTTGAAAGAATTCCCAAAACTATCGTTGGATGATTTGCGTACTTTGGCTTTCGGATCATATCAATTAAAGCAAGCAAGATCGTATTATTCTGAACATCTAAGTCCTGATTGACGTTATAAAATTCAAATCTGCAGACATATTAGACCTATTTCTTTAAACACTCATGATATTTATAATAGTACGATCCCAGACACGAGGTTGGTTATGCCGATGCCTGAAATCTCACCCGCGTTAATACTCAAGGCAAATCTTTAATGGGCGAAAAAATTGAAATATCAAAACTAAAAAATCACTATAAAAAAAATTCGTGCACAAAATGTAAAAACTTTGTTTCCACAATGTTCTAGTAAAAACAAAGAAAATGAGACTTGGTGGGTTAAAATCCACTGAGTAGAAGCTGAGATATAGGCGTCTACATACGTACACACACGCGCGCGCGCACACACACACACATACATCCTTACGGACATTTTCCAAAAACACCATTTTTCGACTAAAAATGCATCAAAACACACTTTCCACATGTTTTTACACAAACTTTAAAAATTACTTGAAACGGTAAAATCTATGTTAGCCGCGATCCGCGTGTAAGTTCTGTGCCCGAGTAGTTATTAGAGAAGATACAAGCACATTCGATGAATGTAGTTAATGACCAAGGATCATCCGACATTACGGGTGATGATCAATGGTCTACGCAATTAGGGGATGCTTCGGGAGGGACCACTATCTCACGTCCACATCTAGCTAGTACCGGCTGAGTCATGGTAGGGATTCGCAGTCCTGTACATCAAAAAGAAAGATAAAGGTGTGAGAGATGGATAAAATCAGATTGGAAAGACTTGAATTGGAGAAGAGAATCATTTGTATATTTATGCATAATATACAGAAGATCGCAATCTGATATACTACTTGGAGAGAGGGATAATCCCTTGGATAACCTTTCAAGAGCGCTATGCTTGTTTCATACTAATTGTAAGCATCCGGACAATTGGTCGGTAGATGAGATCCGCAGTTCATACTATTGGCCTAGTTGCTGCATCAGAGAGCGAATGACTCCGCCAGTGCAGCGTAGCTCCTTAAATACCCGGGGCTATTCCTCTCTCCAATGCTTTATATTCGCTTATATATGCTACTTTATATATGCTTTGTATTAATTAATAATGTATCAATTGATACATTATTAATTATTAATACATTATTAATGTATTAATTAATAATGTATCAATTGATACATTATTAATTAATACATAGTCGACGCTAGCACCTCATGATCGGTAACTTGCCGATATCGGCAAGTTATCCGTTGCTGCTCTCTTACCTGTCAGGTGGGCCCGCCGTCTCATACTATTACAAGGCTTCCTTAGGAAGGAAGCAACGAAAAGAAAGAAGAAAAAGGTCATTTAAATCATTTACAGAAAAATATTCTACAAGTACTGGACATATACAAGAAAAAAGGGTTATAAAAATTATAATTTATATTTATATATCATATAATCCATCGGCCCTTTTTAGGTCCACAAAATCTTACCTTCGTAGAACAAACGTGATAGAGCAGGATCTCATTAACATGTACACTATACTGCCCCCACCTCTCTCTTATTATTATCTTAGTACATAAAGATGAAGTACAATATTGATTAATATAACGTTTGAATTTGCATAATTACAGGGATAAAATGGGTCAAAATAATGCATAACATCCACAAGCACAACTCTAGAAACATTTTCTTATAAATTAATTTTTTAACTAAAAATATATCAAAACACACTATTTACATGTTTCTATACCTACTTCAAAAATTATTATTATAACGTTTCCTTAAGAAGGAAGCAAAAATTAGCTTCTGCAGTTTGGCTTTCTATTCAGTTATTCCAAACAATTAATGACACTACCTATATAACATCAACAAAGTTATAACGAAATTCGCTAAGTTGTTTCGTACTGGGTACATCTCTCCTATAATACAATTTTTTATAAATTTCTCTAAGGGTAGTTATACTTGATTTACTGTTGACCTGTAATTTTTGATAATTTAAGCCATAATTGTATACAGGTTGAATTTGTACCACTAATCTATATACAATTATTTAACATCCGAAAATCTACATATTTTTTCTTATTTCAGACTGGACTAACTCCGCTAATGGAAGCTGCTAGTGGTGGATATGTTGAAGTTGGTAGAGTGCTTTTAAATAAAGGTGCAGATGTTAACGCTACACCCGTTCCTTCCTCCAGGGATACGGCTTTAACAATTGCTGCTGATAAAGGTCATTGCCGATTCGTTGAACTGCTGCTGTCCAAGTAATATATTATTCTTTTCTAATAAATTATTTCGATATTAAGTGCATGTTTTTCATCCTAAATGAGAGGAGAGCAACGCCTCTATGGTAAGGGTATGGTCACACATAGAGATTTTTCAACTTTTTGGGGCTGACATATCTTAATTGAATGTCTAAATTTTATCAAGTTATTTTATGTACTTTTTTATATGCTTCTACTGTTCCAAAGCTAATTTCATTAAATTATGGATTCACAAAATAATAAACCACTCCATGTGTCTTATCGTGCAAATATTTTATTTGTTATTTTGTCACGTGTGAGTATTCACAGCATCGATTGCATTATATAGCGTTGCTAGTTATAATGCAATCGATGCATAAGTCGCCAAATCCGCGCATAGTAACAGCTCAGACTCACCCCGAAGCCCGTTTCTTTCGACTCAGCATAACCTCCCTTCCACGATTTCGGATAACCGCGCGGGTAGGAATCACGCCACCCGAGGATTCTATAAAAGGGGGTGTATGCGGACGCTCGCCCCCCCCCCCCCCCTTCCCCCCCCCCCCATCCAGCATTAGACAGGTAGTTTTGACTCGGAGACGACAGATAGGATCGTACACTTAGAGTGCACATTCTCCGAGATCACCTTAAATACGCGTTCTCTCTTTCATACAATCAGTTCATTGTGAATTACGATTAATAAATAGACACATTCACCGATAATCTCTCGTGTTCGTTCATTACCCCAGTATTTTCGCAGCAACCGTGAGCTTAACACCTCACGGAGAACAAAACCATCGACCCTCACACGTAACAATTTACAGACCAAGCATTGCGCATTCTCTTAAATTTCCGAGATCTTTTACGCAGGCTCATTTTTACAAAAAATGAATACCGCATTTTATGCTAATTGTCAGTAAGGCTCTCAAAATCTCTTTCGACGCTTCTTTTTCGCAATAAAACGACTTATTAACCCATTAACGTCCAAAACAGAGAAATCGTAACTCTGTTTTCAACCGTAAATCTATCACATATTCCACGGATATATTCAAAGCAAACATACTTTTTCTTAAGTATTTTTTTCTCTACTTTCCATTTCTGGTATCAGAATTGCGTATTTTTTACTCAAAAATCCAATATGGCGATGTTTAAAAAAAAAAATGCAAAATTTCGATACTTTTTTTTTTTAATCCAATTTCTTGATGTGTTAACGTTGATGACGGAACTTTATTTTTCAACTATGAGTGCATAAATGAGTTGTACTTTAAATTCAGTTTGGTCCCGAATCTAGAAATTCAATATGGCGGCTAGAAAATGGTGTCTGAAAGGCAAAATTTTGCCCAAACTTTCACGAATTTTTTTCTCGAATATAATGCATTCGACGAAAAAATCAATAAGTATAAAAAGTGCTTAGAATCAATCAAGGAATATGTCTAAATTTTTTCCAATTATTTTTGCCAATTGGCAATTTATGACAAATGGGAAAATTTCATCGAATCGTCTCGAAAAAATTCAGATATACTTCTTGGTCATTTCTAAGTACTTTTTATTCTCTAATTTTTTCTTATATAACGCTTTGTTTTTGAGTAAAAAATCAAAAACCTTAAAATTCTTAAGATTTTTTGAAGTTCAAAAAAAAAATCAAAAACTTTAAAATTTTTTGTTCTATATGCACTTTTTGGTCAATTATGAGCAAATTTACTTCAAATTTGTGCCCGAGTATCTGTTACATTCCAGATGATATGATTTTCGCATTGAAAAATTCTCATTTCTTAGCCGTTGATGTACAACGTTTCCCGACACTTACCGCGTGGAGGTGAATGAGTCAAGGCATCTTGTCTTTTTTTTATCTTTTTATTTATTTTTTTTTTCGCTTTTTATTAGGGTTTTATTTATGTTTTTTATTTTTTATAGTTTTATAATTTTTATTTTTTTTAGGAACTGTTATGATTTTTTATAAAACACGTTTTACAATAAAAATTATTGCATTTTTTGCAAAATTTGTTTGTCCTAATGACACATGGCTTGCAACAGCAGAGCTTCTGTTGTTTGAGGGATACTGTTTCATGAACAATAGCATCAACTTTAGGTCTAGTCAGATAGTATTTCACAATATCCATCAGAAATTCTTTTGAACTTTTTTTGTGACTTGGATTAGCACAATTATAAAGTATTACTGCATTGGTGACAGCGGCCTGAAGTAATCTAATAAAAACCACCCACGTCCACTTTTTTGATCGAATGCATGGCATAACATCATTGCAATGGCCATCATGAACATCAACCCCTCCCATAAACCTATTATAAAGATGAAATGCATTAGGAAAAGGTATGTCTATTTTTGATTTTACTTCTTTGGAATATCTTTTCGAGGGTAACAGTGGTGTTACTCCAGATGCTGTAGAAATTATTGAAATCGGTTTAGAATCAATAATAGTAATTAAATTCATTCCGCTCTTCTGATCGTGCTTTGTGGCGTATGTGCCTCTTGTTGATTTTTTATCAATATAATTTTTTTCTTTTATCCTATTTTCTCTAATAGTACCAGTGGAACGTAAACCCATTTTTCTTAAATGTACAATAAGGTCTAAGCTTGTGAAGTAATTGTCCATGTATAGATGGTAAAGGCCTACTTTACGAAAAGTTAGCGTTGAAAAAAAATTGTCAAGTAAATTCATTACTACCCGAGTTCCTAAAGCACATTTGGCTAATTTATCCCCAATAGTTGAATTCTTCCCACAGTATAGATCAAAATCTATTAAAAATCCATCTAATGTACATAGACCCCAAAATTTCAGACCGAATCTAATTGGTTTGCCGCGAATAAACTGTTTCATACTAGTTCTAGCGTAGCATTTGGCCATCATTTCATCTACAGATATCTCGGTTTGAAAGTACCCGAACAATTTTATGTTTCTACGAAACAGATTCATGACTTGACGAACTCGCCAAGCTTTATCATTGCAATCTTCATCCCCTGGTTTTGATAATTTCAACTTAGATTTTATATTTTCAAATGTACGGCGTCCCATAGCCGATTTCACTACATCACTAGATAAAAAGGGATCATTAGACGAATAATCTCTTTGACTTTTCCTTTTATTGAATGCTGAGAAAAGTATTATTCCTATAAATATATTCAAATCTGACATTGTTAGACGGCAATTATTCATCTTAGTTGATTATATAATATAATTTTTAATTTCTTTGCAAAAAAATGTCTCAAATAGGTCAACTGGACTCATATTTTTAATGTCTTTCGACTTTGCAGGAATAACTTTTTTCTCCGTCGATCCATTTATAAATATATTCATTTTCCAATTTAGATTGATCATTCGTATAATTATTAGAAGTTTCTGCGTATGTACTCAGTAATAAGTTATCAATAGATTCAGAACCAGAATCTTCGTCACTCTGACCAGAACTGCCCGAATCATCTGGATTAGGTACCAAAATATTATGATCATCGTTATCATCAGAATAATCTTCTTCAGACTCTGATTGAGATCTTACATTTCTCCGGCGTTTTGGAGTCATTACAATTTTAAAACTTGAAAAGCTAAATGCACAAGTAAAATATTAACGCTAATATTTATAACACTAACAGTATAGTAGACAAAGAGTGAAAAAACTAAAGATTCTTCAAAATCGATTTATGAACATTCAATGATGATTCACTATTTTGAAATTCAGATAAAAACATTACAAAAGCTTTTGGCAAAATTCGGCAAATTGAATATAGTAATTAAATTCAGACTTTTTCGATTGAGAATTTAATATAGTTTATGAAACAATTCCAAAAGTTGCATAACTCAAATTTTTTAAGGTTTTTGATTTTTTACTCAAAAACAAAGTGTTATATAAGAAAAAGTTAGAGAATAAAAAGTACTCAGAATTGACCAAGAAGTATATCTGAATTTTTTCGAGACGATTCGATGAAATTTTCCCATTTGTCATAAATTGCCAATTGGCAAAAATAATTGGAAAAAATTTAGACATATTCCTTGATTGATTCTAAGCACTTTTTATTCTTATTGATTTTTTCGTCGAATGCATTATATTCGAGAAAAAAATTCGTGAAAGTTTGGGCAAAATTTTGCGCTTCAGGCGCCATTTTGTAGCCGCCATATTGAATTTCTGGATTCAGGACCAAACTGAATTTAAAGTACAACTCATTTATGCACTCATAGTTGAAAAATAAAGTTCCGTCCTCAACGTTAACAAAACAAGAAATTGGATTAAAAAAAAAGTATCGAAATTTTGCATTTTTTTTTAAACGTCGCCATATTGGATTTTTGAGTGAAAACTTCGCAATTCTGATACCAGAAATGGAAAGTAGAGAAAAAAATACTTAAGAAAAGAATGTTTGCTTTGAATATATCCGTGGAATATGTGATAGATTTACGGTTGAAAACAGAGTTACGATTTCTCTGTTTTGGACGTTAATGGATTAATTCGTATTTCTTGGAAAAAACAGTACTACCTTAGTTATCGAATACTTTTTCTCAGAGTGCCCAGAATTAATTAGTAAATATAATCTAAAATAATTTTTTAAATTTATTAACTGCTGATCATTTAAATAAAGCAAATTTAACCACGGGAAATTCTGTTTATTTCATTGTATGAGCAGGACTGAATTGACCTTTATTTCCCGAGTTATTGTAATCTCAAGTAGGCTGTCACCGAAGAGGCAAGTCTAATGAAATGTGCGTGCGGCCGATAGAGGTGCATTCGAAAGTCTCTGCACTGCGGAGAGAAGAATGCCATACTGAGAGACCACAGCAGCATCCTACAGTTTTGGCAGAGATTGTCGGTGGTGAACCTCGTTAAAATTTAGTGCATTCGTTGGCCTACGACAAAGCGTGACTTAATTAGCTGTTTCATTAGCAAACGTTTCTTGCAGGGCAATAATTTATAAGAAAAGAAAACATTGAAATAAATTCATTATTGTAGATAACAGTTCAGTAATTAGTACTACAAAGGTGAAGATAGTGTTATATATATATATATATATATATATATATATATATATATATATATATCAGTGAGCATATATATATCAAGTGAGCATCAGCGAGGGAGGCATCTGCTGCTCGTTACAATGATCTAGAAAATAAACTCACTTTAAGCCAAACGAAGTATATAGAGTCATTAGCTGATAAATATAAAAGACAAAAAAAGTAGATTGTGTAGTACTCCTATGGAGACAAATTTGAAACTTATAGCGTAAATTACCTTAGTAGATATCAAAATAGTTGTAGTGAAACGCATTGGAAATATGCACTGTAAATTTTGAAATATCTGCATCTAATGAAAGATTTAAAATAACATTACAAAAGGAATGTAAATTGCGATACTATAAATTGCTATGTTGATGCCGAAAGCTTTGACACATGCAGAAACCATAGCATTTTCTGAGTCAGTAAGCGAGATAAAATATATGAGAGAATTAGTAAAAATATTTGATATAGATATAAGTGAACCTATGCAAATTTACGAGGATAATACTGGAGCAGTAAATATTGCTAATAATAGTAATTTCACAAAAAATTCTAAACACTTCGAAATACATTATCATTTTTTACATGAGAGTGTAAAATATAAATTAATCGAAATCGACTCAAACGAAAATGTTGCGGATATTTTTACTAAAGCTCTATGTAAAAAAAAGTTTGTAAAATTTAGAGAATTGTTTAATGTACAGCACTGATCAGCACTGATAATATAGCACTGATCCTTGGGGGACGCCTTCCTTAACGTTATAGGTCTTGGTACCTTTCTTAGTGTCATATAATAGGATTCTGTCCTTCAATTAGTCGGACATAATCCTTTTTATATAAAAGGGCATATCCTGCTTTCGGAATGCCTCGTGTATTTTTCTTCATTTGGCCGAATTAAATGCATTTTTGACGTCTAATGTAACTATAGCGTAGTACTCCTTTTTTCCTGCTATTCACTTTTCCCCCTCTATAGCTGTTCGCGCAGTGTCAATCACTAGTCTAACTACGTCCAAGGTTGAACGATTCTTCTTCAAGAAATATTGGTGTTTCGAAAATCCACCTGTTCCTTCTATAAAATGGTCTGTTTCAGAATCTTTTCCTAAGTATCCTTTCCTAAGTTTTTTCCCTTTTGGCAGGAGAACGACTTGCTGTTTCTTCTAGTTTGTGGGTAATATTCCCTTTTCTAAACATGAATTGTTCAAGTCTACGAAGACTTCTGGGTGGGCCTAAATAACATGGTTCAATGCAATATTGGAAATGCCATACAGCCCTGGGCCCTTGTTGTTTCATACCCTTCTGCAAGCGGCTGTTACGTCCATAACGTAACTTTTGATGTTTCATTTTCAATTGTAAGTAGGACACATTAATGTCTCATTGTTTTAAAGAATCAAAATTCAAATTCTTATTAAAACGTGTAAGTGTGTCAATGAGCGCTGACACAGCCAAAAGGTACACTTAGCGTTCCGTGACGTAGCAAGCGAGCGCCACTTTTTAGGTGTACAATTTCGATACTTTTAAGATATAACGTTTATAAATCTCCATAAACATATTGCGCCATACGAAGTTTTTAAAAGGTTTTGTGCGCACTTTAGCAGTCAGTTCAAAATTAGAGCTCCGTACCGCACGCCAGTCCGACAATTGGTGACAAGTACAAACTAAAAATTAAAGAGTCTAATACATAATCATAACGACAAGTATAAATACGATTATAAGAATAAAGAAATAAATAGTTACCGTTATCTAAAGCAAAGCAGTAACATTATTGCATTTATAAATCCACCTGACTAAAGCACAACAAGGTAAGGTTTAAATATTTATTAACTAACACAGTGAGAGTGTTAGGCGCGTCCTAACTAGTTTTGAATATTAGAGCCTTGCCACTACACCATTCAGTACGTTTTGATTATTATAAATCATTTAGTAGTCAGAACGTAACACGGCTAACGGTTCCTCAATCATGATCGGCAATAGCCTCTTCGTTCACATCTCTTCCAATGACACTTGGTTCTTCAAGTTGCCTAGGGAAAAATGTGGCCACTACCCGGTGTAATAGTTCCGAGCATCTTGGAAGGGGACGGAGTCTTTTTTATTACTATTTTATACGCTCGACCTCAAGAGTCCTGTTCGACCTCGTCCTATAATTCCTTAAGGCATCGTCGCTTATTTTCGCGCATTTTCCACTTTGGGCTCCTTTTAGCGTCCTTCATTTCTATTTCTTAGGCATCTACTATTACTTGGCCTCTTTCAGTTTTATAGTACTTTTTCTTTGTCTGTTGTTCTCGTCTCCTCGTCCAGTGGCACTCGCTACGTGCACTATTAACCTCCTTGTCCCACCAGTATACTGGTGGTCAGCTACAGTTGTGCACTTTTCACGGAATCGCAGCGTCATAGACTTGAGTAATATTCTCCATTATCTGTTTAGCCTTGCTGTTTGCCCATCCTAGCAGTTGCAATTTTTCCAATGCCAGCAAAACATTTCTTTATCATAATCCTTAGTTTTCCAACCGACTCCTTTGGTCCTTGTTTTCGCGCTGGTTTTTTGCTCTGATTTTTGTACCTCTTTTATTATGTCCCGGTTATCGCTATTTGTGTAGTGTTCACTCACGGTCCACGTGTCAATTGAGCCAATTATACAGCTACCAACAAAGGTCAGGTCTACAATGGATTCTGTGTCTTCTCTTCTGAAAGTTTAAGTGCTACCCTGGTTAACTAATACTATGTGTAGGAGATCAAATACTTCCAAGAGCACCTGTCCTCTTTGATGAGACTTTTGACTGCCCTATTCTACAGCCCATGCGTTAAAATCGCCTGCGATAATTTCAGATTTCTTCTGGCAGTATTCTGCATCAATGGATCTAGCTGTCGCTCAAACTGTTCGATCGGTGCATCCGGCGAGGCATAGAAGCTGTATATGTGTATATCCGATACCTTCGCGTTGACTTCATTACGAGTCTTTATTTTTTCCTAGAGACTAGCATTCTCACATGCCCAGCTCGCTACTCTGCCAGTATTGTTCGTTTCCCATTATGGCTTGTCCAAGTCTTTGTACTGCTGCACTATATTTATTGACTTTGTTTCTTTAACTTCTCTACTGCAGTTCTGTAAACTGGGCATGTGTAGCTACCAGCTGCATGATTGGGCTTCCCTTCTGTGCCTTTCCTAACAGATTACGCAGTTCGGTTGATTGTTACAGCCTTTTGCTTTATGGTCTCTGCTCCCTTATTTGTACCAACAGCTACTTTGATCTTGTGTTGACTTTGCTTTGCAGTTTTTGGCAATATACCCAAAACCTAGATATTTATAACACTTTAGACACATTCTACACTTATACACTTTAATTTATTTAATTTATCCCTATATAGTACACTTTTACAAAGTTGCACTTCTGCAAAAACCTATATGAACTCACTTATCACTCTCGAATCCACTCACGAACGCGAAATTCAATAACAACGAGCAAAATAAAACAAGTCATATTAATTTCCAATAATGATTTATTTGTTAAATGTTTTATCATTTTATTTAAATTTGAAATAAGCATTGCAGAAATTGGTAAATACAGTTGGATGAAAAGTATGTCAAATCTTTTAGTAACCATATGGACCATACGTAGTTATACCAAGTACATTACCGAGAAATAAATTTCATGGTAATAAATTACTTTTTGTTATAGATTGATAGAATTAGATTTTAACAGAGAAAACAGAGAAAGAGAGGGAAAGCCGGAGCTATTATAATTAATAGTCAAGTGATAATTTTATATTACAGCTTTCTCACTGCAGTATTGTTTAATAAATAGAACATATATAATTATTTTTTAATTTATAAAATATCACTTTATGCATATATTAGCCATTATAAATCATAAAATATAGTCTAGCTAAGTCAAATGCTGGGAATATTTATGAACAATGAATAGTAATTTTTTAAAGGTTTTATTGATTAAAGAATATGTGTATACATATACACATAACGTCCTAGCCCGAGGAAAGTGAACATAGCTTTCCTCCTTCAAATCCTTTTCAAAATTTATATCTTTCACGTATCTCTATTTTGTGCTAACCCCATCCATTGCGCACCCTCCCTCCCGATTTCAGTTAAGTCCGTTTTTACGTTGTCACCCCACCTGCGCCTAGGTCTACCTAGAGGTCGCGGTGTGCTTGGCTTTCCTTTCATTATACGCGCTGCCGTGCGATCGTCTCCCATTCTTGCCACGTGCCCTGCCCATCTTAGTCTACGCGATTTAATTATTCTGTTTATATTCGGTGACGAGTATAAATTGTGTAACTCGTCATTGTGCAGTTTCCTCCACTCCCCGGTTTCTTCATCTTTCTTTGGCCCGTATATTTTCCGCAGAACCTTATTTTCGAACACCCTAAAACGATTTTCTTCCGCTTTAGTTAGCGCCCAGGTTTCGCTCCCGTACAAAATTACTGGGATTATTATAGTCCTATGTATCCTTAATTTTACATTTCTAGACAGCAGTTTTGATTTCAGTAATCTATTCACAGCGTAGAAGCAGGCATTACCTGAAAGAAGTCTCTTGTTAATCTCGGCTTTAATTTCGTTTCGATCATTTATGGTTGTGCCCAAATATCTGAATTCGCTAACCTTTTCGAAAGTATAATTTCCGACTCTAAGATCACCCTCACCTTCGCAAATGTCCAGTTTGTCCATGATCATATATTTCGTATTCGATTCGCTCACCTCTAGCCCCGTGTCCTCAGCCGCATTTATGAGAATTTCCGCATTTACCGCTACCGCTGCACCGTTATCCCCCAGTATGTCCAAGTCATCCGCATATCCCAGAATTTGTGTTTTTCCGTTAAGGGTTGCATCTAGCCGGCTAGTCTGCATTTTTCTAACAACATACTCTAGCGTTAAGTTAAAGAGTACCGTAGAAAGACCGTCACCTTGTTTCAAACCGTCGCGTATCATGAATGATTCGGATACGTTACCGCCTACTCGGACCTTTCCCGTACTTCCGTTCAGACATATTTGAATTAATTTCACGAGTTTTTTTGGTACTCCGAGGAGCACAAGGATTTGATACATTTTGCTTCGTTTGATAGAGTCGTACGCTTTTTTAAAGTCTATAAATAGTTGGTGTATTGTTTCGCAATGTTCCCATTTTTTCTCTAACAGCTGTCTTATAGTAAACATTTGATCGCTCGTCGACCTGTTACGCCGGAATCCACACTGATACTCTCCTATTATATCTTCCGCGAAGGGCGTGAGTCTGGCCTGTATTACGTTTGATAGAACTTTGTAGCAGGTAGCTAAAAGTGAGATTACCCGGTAGTTATTGCAATCTGTCTTATCTCCCTTTTTGAAAATCGGTATGATGATGGATTCTTTCCAGTTTTCCGGTATCGTTTCATTTTTCCAAATAGCACATACTAGTTCAAAAATTCTAAATGTAAGCGCGAAGCCCCCATATTTAAGTAGTTTGGTATAGAATAGTTTCCCGCGGCCTTATTGTTTTTTAGTTTTTTAGGTCGGTTCTTCCATATTCAGCAGTGTTGATTTCATCTCCCGTTTCCTCGCAGTTTTCATGTACGTTTAGTAACTTATCAAAATATCCTTTCCACAGGTTTAGCAGTTCAATTTCGCTTGTAACGAGATGCTTGCCCTCATCTTTCATTAATTGCGATCTACTCTGGAAACCCTTCCTAATAGCGTTGATTCCTTTGTACATCTCGCGCGGGTTATTTTCCTTACTGTTAGTTTCTATTTTTCTAATCTCGTTCTTTTGGTACTCGCGCTTTTTGTTTCTGTAAATCACACCCACTTGCTTTCTTATTTCATTGTACTCTTCTACGGCCCTATCGTTTCCATTGTGAACGCTGTCTACTTTAGCCTTTTTGCGCCTTTCAAACCAGAGTTCGCACTCTTCGTCAATCCATGGTTTGCTCTTTGGCTTTTTCTTTTTATCTAGCACTTTGTTCGCGGCCTCTTTTACCGTTCTTTCGATAGCCCCCCCATAGACTGTTTGGATCGTCATCTACCTCCGTCGGTGTATCTGTGTCCTCGAGAACCTGAAACCGGTTACTTATTTCTACTTTATACTGAATTCGCTCTACCCCGTTTCCTAGCTTTTCAATGTCGAAGGTTTCTACTTTCTTCGCCCGTTTACTATTTTGCCCGGCTACTAATTTGGCTCTTAATTTGGCCACTACTAGAAAATGATCCGAGTCGCAATCCGCCCCCCTATAGGTTCTTACGTCAAGTACATTTGTGTGTGGAGCCTCTTATCGATAAGGAAGTGATCGATTTGATTTTGCGTGGCTCCGTCCGGCGATGTCCATGTTGCTTTGTGTATATCTTTGTGCTAAAAGCACATATTTTTTACTATAAGATCTTTTGCCGCCGCAAAATGTACGACTCTAATACCGTTATCGTTGTTGGTTTCGTGCAGACTTTCCTTGCCTATAGTGGGCCTAAACATTTCCTCTTTTCCTATTTTAGCGTTGAAATCCCCCACTACTATTTTGGTGTCGTAAGATGCTAATTGGTCGATTAATTGTTCTAAAGCTTCGTAATAAAGATCCTTTACCTCTTCCTCTTTGTCCTCCGTAGGACAATGTACGTTAATAACCACGTAATTGTACCACGCTCCTTCGATGATGATATACGAGAGTCTATCGTTCACGAATCTGAAACTTTTAACAGTGTGTATAATTCTTTTGCTTATATAGGTGAAGTTATCTTTTGCTAAAATCCCGCTATCTTGCCACCGAGTTTCTTGTATTGCTACTAAATCTAATTCGCGCTCGCCAGCTTCTTTTAAGATTTCCTGGTACGCGCCTGCTCTGTATAAACTGCTCACATTCCACGTTCCCACCTTTAAGTCCCTATTGGTTTTGGTTTGGTTTTGTATTTTTTGAGCCATGATAGTAAGTTAAACCCGTGCGTTTTGGATCCTGTTCCGATCGCAGGTGAGTCAACCGTTCTTGAGGTGATAACCCCCATACCTCTCTAGAACTAAGTATGAGAGCTTTCATATATAGACATAGTGAGGTAGAAAGAGAAAGTGGAAATAGGAAATATTGTTGAGTGTTCGTTGTTGTGGTGGTGCTTGCGTAGTGTTTCTAGATGAATGCGTTCGGCAGTGTGGGCTCATCACACGCGGCTGTTTATTCGATTTATTCGCAGCTAACCTCCTTCTCAGGGGCCGTTCCTCTATCCGCAACCTGAGGACGCGCTGTGTAGCGGTGATAGGCACCCACCCGTCCGTTCTGGACGACTACGCCCAAGACCCGGTCAGGGTACCGGCGTTGCAACAGACACTACATTGGCATTAACTCCAAAAAATGATACGAATATACTTGTAAATAACTTTAAAAACGTATCTTATGTGATGATAATGCCCCCCCCCCCCCCACAGACCTATCCAAGTGGTACAGTAAACCCGACGACGATTTTCAAAAGCATATGTGGAGATTGCTCGAGAAAATGTTCAAAGTCTGAATCACACTAAAGTTGTATACCATTGCTACAATACACTTTGAGTCAGTTTATATGAGTCAAAAAACCGCTGACAATTTCATTAACAGTATGCTTTCTCCACGGGATGTGATGATTTAAAGAATCGTTTTTCTTTAATAAAATGATTTAAAGCTTCTTAATAAAAATATTAAAAACTTAAAATATACGTATAATAGCATTGTTCATGATCGCCATGCTCATAAATTTTAGAATGCGTGAATCAACACACGATGTTAAGATAACTACTAAACAATTTCGAAACCTATAAATATAAATGGACTCTTAAGCGTCATTTCATTCACTTTCATAGTTATTCATATATTATTTTGACTAAACTTTTTTATAAACAATATTACATATATTTGTATGGGATTTATTCTTAATATATGTAGAAATTACTTTTCTACTAGGGGCATAAAATGCGATTTATTGCACGCGAAGCGTGCGCAAAATCGACTTTTACGCACACTGTATATAAAAATAATACATTGTGCAACTGGCAGAAATTGCACAAAAGTAAAGCAACAAGGATGATTTGACCTAACATTCCCGAGATCTCCAGGCGCATGCTCTACCACTGAGCCAACTACGCACTCATGTATACTTGGCGGTATGGTAGTTTTGCGAGACGTGTTGATTGGGTGTGACGCAACCTGATTTATTAATTTTTCTAAATTCTTTAAAAAAACTAAGTTCTTTATTAGATCATACTTGATGAGTATGTAGAGTTTTCGGGAAGAATATAAATGCGTTAGGGAGTTATCGCGGTAACCATTTTCACGCAAACACGCACATACATACATACATACAGATATACATTTTTCAAAAATCACTTTTCTGACTCAGGAATCTCGTAAACATTGAAATCTATTAAAATTTTTGATATCGAAATTTTAACCATCACAAAGCTTTCTCTTGGAAAAAGCAAAACACTGACGCAACTTCAGTGGGATCGGGATTTTGAAAATTTTCGTGTGGCTTTCTCTCGCACTTACATCTTTCTATTTAAAAAGGGACTCTATGTTCGCTCTCCTGTCGCTGTTACGTATATAATACGTAAGATATCAAGAGTCTTCAAGATGTGATCCAGATAAATTGAATGCTATGAATATTTATGCATAATAAATATCTCTAGCATATTCTGAACCTTTTGATAAGAGCTTTGCTTCAAAAATTATTAAAATATTGTAAAAAATTATCATCAACATTCACAGAAATTAAAATGGGGAGTTGGTATATAAGTCATTCTATGGAAAGTTTGACACTTTCTGGTTAAAAAATCGAGCTTTTAATTTTGAGGGCACACTTACCAGATCAAGTTTTTTACATGCGTTCGGACATACAATATGTTAAAAACATGGGTAACACCTCCAAACCATATGTCAACAAAAAGTTTCGGGCCAATTACCAATTGCTAAAAAATAGCCTTTATTGCGCCCCGGGTAATTTATTACCTGGCCGAACGAGTAATACTGTTTTAGACATTAATGAATAGCTGAGTCCAAGATCTTGAATTTAAAAAAAAAATTGTTGAAAATTACCGTTTCTGTCAAAAGTAGCGAGCAATTCAAAATACTGTTAAAATCATCGAAAATAGGAAATGTTATATAAATATGTATGATCTTCCACCACTCCAACATGGTAGCAGGAGCTATGGTTTGCATAATTTTATTATCTTCTATAGTTACTTTCGAATGCTATAGAGATAATCTTAAGTGAGGTTAAAAGCCACATGTGTGAAAAAGTTTTAAAGTGAAATCAAAGTGTTTGAGTAACAAAAGGAGAAAAGGTTAAAGTCAAAAAAAATATTTATATATATATGCTCAGTGACGAAGATAAAGTTGTCAGGTACTAAACAATAAGAAGATTTTTGAAAATTAATAAAGATTAAAGTGCGATGTCAATAGATTAAAGTCGGCAAGTGAAACACGTGGTGAAGTGCTATTACAGAGCATATGGCAATTTTGAGGTTAAGCACATGTTCTCGTGGCTTAAACTAAAAGTAATTCAAGATCACAAATTAGAGTAAAGAAATTGTTTGGAAGGAAAATATAAGAAATCCGATTAGAAAATTATATTTAAAAGAATTGAAGAAAATTATTATACTCAAAACTCAAGTGTATAAGATTATAAGCATCGAAGAAATAAAAATGGCGAAGCAAGCTAAAGTTGAAGATATCATAACGAATATAAACAATGGCAAATTGCGATGGACTCTGAAATGAAAAGTCTAAAGAAAAATAATATTAGGCAAATTGTTGAAAGACCAAAAGATAAAAAAGATATTTTACACATTGATGTAAAATGGGTTTATAAAAAGAAAAATTATGTTTATAAAGCGAGATTAGTTGTAAGAGGATTTCAACAAAAGGATTATTTAGAAAATTTTTATTCACCAGTAGGAAAAATGCAAACTTTGAAAATTTTATTGTCTTATAGTTGTAAAAATAATTTATTTATAGAGCAAATTGATGTCAAGACAGCATTTTTGAGTGGTTATGTAAAAACATAAGTTTATGTTAAGGAACCTAAAGGTTATGAAACAGGAGACAATAAGGTTTGCAAATTGCAAAAGGCACTATACAGATTAAGAGAAAGGCGAAGGGCCTGGTATGATTGCTTGAACAATTTTATCGAAAAATTAAACTTTGTGCGAAGTAACTACGATCACCGTTTATATGTAAATAATGCAAGCAAAGATTCAATATATATTCTAGTCTTTGTAGATGATCTCATAATCTGTTGTCGAGATAAAAGCATAATAAATTAAGTCAAATCTAGTCGAAAGGATGATTTGCAATGAGAGACTTAGGAAAAATTTAATTGCAAAATTTGGAAATTGTACAAATAAGTCTAAACATATTGAAGTCGAATATCACTATGTAAACCAAAACTACGAACAAAGTATAATAGATATTATAAAAGTACAGTCGAATTCAAACTTAGCTGACATGCTAACTAAAAGTCCGGATAAAACAAAGTTCTTAAAAATTAGAGAAGCGTTAAGACTAATGTAAAATGTATAACAAATGTATTAAACAAAATGAAATGTAAACGATCACAATCATAAAATTTAGGAGGCGTGTTGTAATATATAAATATGTATGATCGTGATTGTATACTCTGAAAGAGTACACGTCGCAATATCTATTGGGCGACGACGATTTACTGCAACGAGGCGAGCGCACTGCGCATGTCTCGAACGTATAGTCTAAGCGTATACTCTACACTCTCTCTTGCCTGCAAGACTCCGATGAGCGGACGCACTGCCTACAACGACTGGCTCTCAAGCCATACTTCAATATATTATTATTACAAATAATCTACCTCACTTATTTATTCCACCACTACAACAGGAAAAAATGCTTGAAAAGCCAGAATTTCCACTTTTTAGAATTGTCTTTTAAAAAATTGTCGAAAATGATCGTCGCTATCAGAGTGGCGAGCAATTTAAAATAGGGTTAAAATCGTAACAATTTAAAATAGGGTTGGAATCGTAACAATTTGAAATAGGGTTAAAATCGTAACAATTTAAAATAGGGTTTCGTATCAATTTAAAATAGGGTTAAAATCGTAAGAATGCGAAAATCTAAAAATAAGTGGAAATTCTGGCTTTTCAGGCATTTGTTCCCATTTTCAATGATTTTAACAGTATTTTAAATTGCTCGCTACTTTTGATAGGGACGGTCATTTTCAACAATTTTTTTTAAATTTAAGATCTTGGGCTCAGCTATCCATTAATGTCTAAATAAGTATTACTCGTTCGGCCAGGTAATAAATTACCCGGGGCGCAATAAAGGCTATTTTTTAGCAATTAGCAATTGGCTCGTAACTTTTTGTTGGCTTATGATTTGGAGGTGCTACCCATGTTTATAATATATTGTATGTCCGAACGTATGTAAAATACTCGGTCTAGTGCTTGTGGCCTTAAAATTACATATATGTGGCGACCAGAAAGTGTCACTTTCGTAGAACTTTTCGTAGAATGACTCCTATATTTATGTAAGCGCATTTAAAAATAATTTTTAATTTCATCATAAAATATGAATGTCTTTATTTTTTAGGGGAACTCAAGTAGAAGTTAAAAATAAAAAGGGGAATAGTCCACTTTGGCTGGCCGCCAATGGTGGTCATCTAAATGTTGTAGATTTGCTATATCATGCAGGTGCAGATATTGATTCGCAAGATAATAGAAAGGTGAGTATTTTTCATTATTTTGCAAAACATTCTTCTAAATTCGCCTCGCGCTCCCTTAGCACATCGCACAACTATAAGCTAAAATGGGTTTTAACAAATAAGTGCAGTATCAAGCTTATATAGTTAACTGCGTTTAGAAAAACTCAACAGTACTGTGTCTTCGTAAATTTTATGGCACTCCGTGATTTAAATACGCGTTTAAAACACACTCATTTATGTTATATTTTTTACAATACTGAGAAACATATCTTGGCAGATTTAAGACAACTCGACTACTTAAAGTGTCTGTTTTCTTTTCTTTGCAGCGAAGAGAGGTTCGTACGCAGAAATAGCCGAAGTGCGCATACATCGTTAAAGCTTTGCAAATGAGCTTGTTCCGGACGTAACCAAGGGCTGCTAGGGATAAGAGCAAGTGCTGCGTATTTATTCTTTATTAATATTCATTTTGCCTAGTATTAATTAGTTTAGCGAACGTTTCTACACTACTCGATTCTCACATGCGCGAATTGACAAGGCGATTCGTGGCGACCGGCCAGTACGGTTAGGAGTGGTTTTATAATCATTTCTAGACTGCCACGACCTCAGTAGGGAGTTTTACTCCACTGATTTAGAAGGTCACTTTCAGTGCAGAAAAGCTAAATGGCTAATCTGTGACTGCCAGGCCAGAGAGTTGAGTGGTGGGAGGCGTTCGCGCTGGCACATGACTGCGTGTGTATAGCTATAGATATAGAGGAGCGCACGCACTGCTTCGAGTCCCTTCGGTAGTCTTCGGGAAAGCGTCTTTGTTTTAGCGGGCCCGAGTTTTCAGTGGCGTTTTAATGAGTAGAGCGTTCAGTTCTCGGCGACAACTTGTGAGAGAAGGTCACACAAATACCTGATCGATAGGAGCTTCCAATAAAGTCATAATATCTGATCAACAATGATTTCACAGTTTATTTTTGAACCTTAATATAGTCTTGCTCCATATAGAGCTAAAATAAAAAGTGATTTCAAAATTAATGAGCTTAAGCCAGAATAAGCTAGCAAGACAAAATGTTATAATGTTAAACTAAAAAAAATACAAAAAAGTCATTTAACCATATTTAGTTGTCTGGATGTTGTATCGGTCTAGGGGTGTGTGGGTTGGTTCGCGCTAGTGTTCTAAGCCAAGATATAAATCAGAGATAAATGCAATCGATAGATCCGTAAGGTGCGCATGCAATTAAAACACACTTTAGTTAATCTTGCACTTAAGTTAAGTTATCAATGAATGCAATGCTTCTACTCTACTCAAAAGGGACGCTGCCTGTACGTAACAGAGATAGCTAAAGGTGACCTGTAAATTTTGATCTTAATAATTTGTTCAATTTTTGCGTGTTTTTTAAATAAAAATGTTGGTGTTACACGATTATCTTTAACAGACTTCAATCAATCAGTCTGAAAATTTGTTTGCAAACTTCCCTTATAATCGTAAGGTGCCAAATTTATTTTAGACTTGATCCTGAATGTGTACGCAGAATGCGGTCATCTCCAAAACTCGCTAAAAACGTTTTTTTGGCTCTAACTCGAATTGTAATCATTCTACAAAAAAATGTTGGGAAGAAAAGTTGTAGATCGTTAAAAATAAAAACTTTTTTTTATTAACATCAAATCATGAAAATGCTTGTAACTCGAGTTTACAGCCCAAAAAGGATTTTTACAGCTAAAATACCACTTATTTGACATAACTTTGCGGACTTACGTTTTACGAGAAAATGTTGAATGTAAAAGTTGTAACCATTTCCAATATACAACTTTTGACCATGGCAAACATTTTTTAAAACACTTCTTAACAAACAACAACCTTGGAAGCAATTTTTAGGCACGATTGCGATACGCAGAATACAACTCAAGCGTAGTAATATATTTTGTTATAATCGGACAATATAATAATGGAAATCACTTAGATTGAAAGGCTCTGAGAAACCTGTTACGTTCTTCTAAACTATACACTTAATTTTCTAAATTAAACCCTATTAAAAATCAAATCTTGACAGCATTTATTGATATAAATCTTCTTTTTTATTTAGAAAATGATAGCATTCTTTTGAAAATTAGACCTCGCTTCAATTGTTTTCACCTAAAAAAGTAAGAGAAAAATTTAAAAACAAAAATAAAAAATTTTATGTCAATAGTTTTTTAAATAAAGCAAGTTTTCATGCATGCATAATCATGTAAAACCTGCATCTTATAAGCACTGCATCTTAAAAAATGTTAATTATACGACGAATTTTGTCATCAACATGTCGGGAGTGCGGATGCCTCCTGATAAGTATATCTCGAATTTCGCTTGTCACAGCCAGAAAACTGCAACAACATTGATTTGCATCATATGTGACGCAGGATATCATTTCAGTTGTTTGGCACGAAAAACAACGGACATTAAAATTATAATTAGAAACTTATTAGTGTGCCCAGAACAAAGCGGCAGAAACTTAACCTTAAAGATATATGAGGAAAGTTTAAACAAAGCAACAAGATTCCTGATTGCTCAAATAAAACTGTGTAAAACAGAAGAAGTAAGGAGAAAATTATTACATGAAGCTTCAACAACAGGAATGGAGGAACTCGACATCAATATTGAAGAAAAGTATAAGCTAATAAATAATGAAAAGTTACTTTTGAAACAGTTAGTCAGTGAATTGCAGGAAAAAAACTTGTTACTTATAGAAAAAGTACTAAATAACCAAA
The DNA here is from genome assembly GCA_024372645.1 of Trichomalopsis sarcophagae. Lineage (NCBI taxonomy): Eukaryota > Metazoa > Arthropoda > Insecta > Hymenoptera > Pteromalidae > Trichomalopsis > Trichomalopsis sarcophagae. The sequence continues at coordinate 40,484 of QLSS01000466.1, forward strand.
ATAAAAGTGCCGTGGGTAGTTTATCGTATGCAGAAGGTATATGTGACGTTAGGAAAGACACGTTGAAAAATACTAAAATTAAAATTGTCGGAATCGATAAATAGTAACATGGAAATGGAGGACATAGAGGACGATATAAACATGAGAAATTTTAGAAGTTTCATGAACTAGGAGCAAGTACTACATATGTACAAAAGCAGTTTAAGTAACCTAACTGCAGTACTAACAGACGATCCTGCTGACATATACAAATGTATCAAGGAGAACAAAAGTTGAATTTTTGTTGGCTACCAGAACTGCAAAGGATATAACTCAATAAATATAAAGCCATGTTACAATTGTGCAAGATTTGGGCACAGCGGTAACAAACGCATTAACAATTGAAGATGGATCGAACACCACAACAAGCTGCTGTCGCGAAAAGTACAAAGTTAAGAATCAGTAAAAATTAAATTCATAAAATGGATACGTTTGATTATTTAGATATAATTCAAAAGGATTCAATACAGAAAGAAAAAATATACAGTAGTATTGGCGATCTAAACAAGGCGATTAGCAACAAAATCGATACTATTATGCACTTAAATGTAAGAAGCATGAATGCAAATTTTGACTAGTTAAAAATATTTTTTGAAAGTTTGATCGTTAATGCGTTTGATGTTGTTCTTTCTATAACATTTGAGTAGGCAAATCATACATTTTTTTGAACTAATCGAAAGCAACTATGAATACGTGTCTTACTACAACAACAGTAGGATTAATAGGAATGACGAGTTATAGTATTCGTAAATATCAGGTGCTCAAAGACACCACCATTTTGTTGGATACACAATTCAATTCGCTGCTGAAAATTTTCTACTGTTCTGAGTAATGCAGCTCTTGGTATGTTTTCACAAGCGGTTTGAATTCTGTGAATAATATCCTCCCTTGTTGTAGTTTCATGTTCATAAACAACATCTTTCAAATACCCCCACAAATAGAAATCGGGTGATGTCATATCTAGAGATCTCGGTGGCCATCGAACACCCAAATCTCCACGTCCAGTGCTTCCAATCCACCTGTCACGGTAATTTTGATTAAGATATTGTCTAACTATTCGAGCATAGTGCGCAGGAGCTGCATCTAATTGAATCCACATTCTTGCTCTTGTGTATAAATCGATTTCATCAAGAAGTACTGGAAGACGTTCTCTCAGGAACTGTAAAAAATTATGGCCATTTACATTTTCATCGAAAAAGTATGGGCCTACAAGGTATCCGTTAACAATTCCACACCAAACATCAAGACTCCAACGATTTTGGTTATCTATCTGCCTGTACCAATGCGGATTAACATTCGACCAATAATGACAGTTGTGTCGGTTGAGCTCTCCATTGCTTTTGAATTTTGCTTCATCAGAAAACATTATGTATTGAAAAAAGTGACGATCATTAGCAATCATTTGTCGTGCCCATAGGCAAAACTGTAGCCTTAACCTCATATCAGCAGGTGTGAGACCCTGAGTTAAAGTAATATGATATAGATGATAACGTTGACTTCTCAGTATTCTCCAAGCAGTAGCCATAGGTATACCACTTTGCCTTTGAATTTCACGGATACTAACGTGGGGATTCAATTGAACCATTGCTGAAACGACCATTACACGAAGATCATCTTCGTTGTAATTACGACGTTCTCTAACCCGTGCTAGTTGCCCTTGTTGAGCTCTACGGTAAATCTCACGAATGGTTGTATGACTTGGATGTCTTCTATCGGGATATCGAATTCGATACAAGGCTGCAACTTGTCGATAATTACGTCTAGATTCACCAAAAATCAATAAAATATCAACCCTTTCAGCGGCTGGATAATCAGCCATTGTTAAAAATTTATAACAAGTTCGATAAAAAATTTTGTTTTTACCAAACTGAACAAATTAGATAGCTTTCGATGAGTAATAAATTTTAATAGAAAAAATGAAGGTCAATGAATGAAAAAGAGAAAATGTTAAACAAATGATGTGTAAGTAACAATGAGTAGAGGATAAATTCATATGAAAAGAGATCTCTTATTAGAAAAATTGTCTATTTCAACAATGAGTCGCGGGAAAATTCAACATGAAAAATCATCTTTACAAAATAAATTATTTATTTCAACAATAAATTCAGGCAAAATTCGATGAGGAAAATTAGTAGCCAATTGTGTCCACGTCGTTTCTGAGTAACGCTAAAGATAGGATAAAAATTCGCTTACGAAAACATCCCAAGAACTGAATAGAATCCAAAAAAATAGTGGTGTCTTTGGGCACCTACATTCAAATCTGTACATAATAAAAGTGAGAGGCAAGGAGACTCACTCTAATCAAGCACCCCAAAGGGAACACAATCCTATTACGTCCACGTCGTTGTTCCTGGGTAACGCTAAAGTTAGGATATAAATATGGACTTCACATAACATTTGAGATTGCATTTTTGCCCTTTTGACCTTACAAAATGGCTTTGAAGTCAGCAAAGCATAATCACATTTTAAGTCAATTATTCTCTTAATATTTATTACAATAACAAAATGATAATTCTACGAAAAAATTGAAAGGAAAACAATCTTAGGTTGATACTTCTTATTTGACCTTGAATTGACCTTCTCAAGGTCACTAAGGCAAATTTGAAATGTCATTTCCGACGTAATTTTATCTGCTGCTCCGTGTTCCGAGGTCAAAAATAGGGGTTCCCGTTAAAAAAACACAATGACCTTCAAAATCGAGTTCAAGGTCAAAGGTGTTGGTGTCATTAGATGGCCCCTTTTGCTCCCTTCAACTTTTGTCAAGGTCATCTTTTGACATCAGTAAAATAAAACCAGACAAACAGCTGTTTAGCAGATTTTTTGTTATTTGACCTTGAATTGACCTTCTCAAGGTCACCAAAGCAAACTTAAAATATCCTTTGCGACGTAATTTTGTCCTCTATCCGATTCCAAGGTCATAAATAGAGGTACCTATTTAAGAAAATCATAAGTACCCTCAAATGACCTTGAAAATCGAGTTCAAGGTCATAGGTGTTTGTGTCATTCGATGGCCCCCTTTACTCCCTTCAACTTTTGTTAAGGTCATTTTTCATTAAAATTAGTTTTTCCATGGTTTTTTGTCGTGGTCGGATTAAAATGAAACACCCTGTATATATACACGCCCAGATGACGTTTTACAACCCCGCGCCTTCGAAAAAGAGTAAAAGGACGGCATGTCTGGAACGCATCGGGGAACGGTGCGTGCACCCTCCCTCCACGACGGCCGAGGACGCTTCGGAAAACACTTAAGGGAAGAAAGGAGGGAGGAAGGGGGAGAATAGTAAGAAACCAACGGAACCCGGGAAGGAGACGAGGGACGACACTTCGGTTTCAGCTCTCGTAGCGTGGAGTCTCTCTCGCTTCAAGTTTAACTTGTATTATGTAGTCCAAATCCACAACTTGTATTCATCAATCTACCTTATGTATATATATATATATATATATATATATATATATATATATAAAAGCTTGGAGTTTACCGAGAACTCAGCTAATCATTCAATTGAAACCCCTTCCTCACGCGCCTTAAAATCTGGACGGTGTTTGAGGACGTATTCTAGGCGTACGCCCGCTCTATACGCCGATTCGCGTAACCAGACGTTTCAACGTACATCAGTATTTGTTGGAGAGGACAGAGGCACACGCATCAGCAGAGTACGTCCGGCGTTGTACAAACATAAACATAGCCTTAAACAGTGGTGTGCATAAACTTTCGCAAATCTGCCTATTGTTCATGATTGCGCATGATTGTCCGTTTATCAAAGAACCTTCGTGCTACCGCCAGTGTACCTCTCTCGACAACGAGAGCCCTAAAATGAGTTTGCGATGGAACGTCTCATCGAGTTAGAGGACGCGGAAGAGGCGATTGACCATAACGAGGAGCACGCAGCCCCCATATATCGGCAGTGCTAGAAGTTGGACCAACCTCACCGCTCAAGCTTAGCATACCCGTAACACCCGGCTGCAAATCGAAGCCTACCGCCGCCCGCCAGCATCATTAAGACCCTCACGCCCCAGATGATCAAGGCTACTCAATAGCAAGAGCAGTAGGTTCTCAAAGACAAGATACGCAAGATAATAAGGCTCTCGAGAGGTCGTTTATCTGTTAGGTCATATCTTCTGAACATTAATTAAACGCATTAAACGGGTATGAAATAGAACTGAAAAATACTTTTTACAAGATAAAATGTTGGCAACTATAAGTTTGGTTTATTGATAAGCATTTCTACCAGGGCATCTTCATAACTCTGTACATTTGTATAAGAATTCTATTCTAATTCCTCCTTCAAAATGAATAAAATCATTAAAAGAATTGCCAAGTTTTTGCAGCTTGCAAAGTTTCTGTATATGCTTATTAATATACTGAACAATGTAGCTGAAAAATGGAGATTCTAAATTTTGGCCTTCGAAGAATTGTCAAACCCGATAATATGGCACATATAAACATTGTTTTATCTTTTTTAGGTATTTAATAAATTAATTCATTTTTTTAACAATTTAGGAAAAATTTGAACAAAAAATTGGATTTTTCATTTTTCGACAATTTAAGGTGTATCCGTCCCCTTAATAAAAATAATAATGTTTAGGTATACAGGGTGAGAAACAAAGAATTTTAATCTCAATATTATTTAAACTAAATGGTTTCATAAGCTGCAAAAAGAACCTAGCCGAGGTGATTAAAAGATCAATATTTTCCTAAAATTTCAACTCAATTAAAGCCTCTTTACTTCCGTAATCGTACGACGTAGAAAACCCATTTTTTTTTAGTTTTCGATTTTTAACTTCTAAACAAGTCGGCAAAATAGCTTGAAATTATTCGAGCAAGTAGATATTGCCGATGTTTATTGCCATGAATTTTTTTCAAAACGTTTAACTATTCATTCTTAGAGATATTTTGCTTGATCCTCGAGAAAACTTTGTAATAGTAAAATTTTGAGTTTCGTCTAAATTTCTAGAAAAAACTTTTTAGTGTGTTAGAAGTTCAAATCAAGTGTTTTTAAAAATGTCCGTATGGATGTGTATGTGTGTGTGTATCGCAATATTTCTGGAACTACTACGTCAATATAAAAATTTGACATGTATATATATTTTTGGTTTCTGAATTCAGGAAAAACAGCTATTTTTTATTTTCTCAACTATTTTTTTATGGTCAATTTTTTGATTTTGGAAAAACACTATTATCGTTTTTTTCAATCATCCCATTCTTACAAACAATTTAGCTACAATGGATTTGAAAGAGAATAAAATTACCTTGTGACGTGGCCAATCTGGGGTGAGAATTCGCGCCTCAACCCAGTATCGAGGCCTCGACACTATTATTTTATTAAAGGGGAATCTCGGAGGGGATTCCGCGAGGATTCCGCTGTTCGGGTTACAGCGGTGTGTAAAGGGACAGAAATCACAACTCGCTCAATTGTCTTTTACCCACTTTATTATTCGTCTTCCGTGTACACACCCGGCCCTCGGCTTCTCGACCGATTCGGCTTGCACGCTCTCTCTCACACTCACACACGCTATTGCAGTCTCTCGAGGCTTGTTGCCTTCGCACGCCTTAACGTCGTTGCCGATCGCTTGCGCTCGCGCCGCGCGCGCCCTCTCGCTCACTCACACACTCTCTCTCTCTATCTCCCGTACTGCTGCTCTCGCGGCCGGCTCGCCGACCCGCCGATAAGGCAGACCTCTGCTGCGTCCGCGGCGCCTCTCCGACTGTATGGCGACCCTCCCTTCCTTTGTCCCAAAGCGCGCTCGCGATTCCTCGAATCGAGCCCACTCGGCTCTTTGTCCGAAGGCGATTCGGCCGCGCTTTTGTGACGTTTACGCTCCCAGCGTCTCGGTTTAGCTCTCGCGACACCACCACTAACTCATTCTCTCTGTCACACACTTACTTCGCTCACGCACTATAAATAACAGACCCCCGCCTGAGTAAACTGGACTTACAATTGGGGCGTCTCGCGTTATCCTCCGGCTGCCGTCCGGCTCCGTCTGCAGGCTGATCTTCCCGTCTTCTTCCTCGCCCTCGTCTTTTTCCTCGCCTCGTCTTCTTCCTCCACACCTCCCCGTCTTGGATTGGCCCGGCGTCGTTGGTCGTCTCTTCCCGATCCTTGTCGCCTTGGCCGGCCTGGGTTGTAAGTAACGTCCTCTTCTCGCCTTGTCTCGCTCGACTCTCCACAGAACTCTCTCTCGCTCTCTCGACTCCTTGTACACACACGTACGCGCTATCCCGATATTCATAATCCCGACACTCTCGAATTCGCGATAACGCCGAAAGCTTGTGCGACTGTCGCTCAATACGTGCGTCTTGGACAACAGTTAAACAAGAAGTAACGCGGCGCGCCGACCGCTGCGGCGATGCGCGCTCTTTCCTCTCCAGCCCGGCCATTCAGCGCGCGCGAATCGGCCAGTCCCCATGACCGTGCTCAACTCGCGCCCCGACTATCCTGAACTCGGGCTAGTGGCCGTCGATACGGTCCCTTCCTCCGACGGATTGACTCCCTGCTCACGCTCTCCCCTACGTTGCTCGACGCACGTACCCGCACACTCTCGCTACAGATTTCCGCGAATTCTCCGGACGCAGCCGGAGTTACAAAGATTCCTCGAACACTCTCACTCGCTTTTCTCTTCTCCAAAATTCTCTGCTTCCCTGAATCCTGATTCTCGCTCCTTGTCCTCCGGCTTCTTGGACTCCTCACACAACACTCGCACAAGAAAAAGAAACAAGAACACACGTGTTAGCAACAATCGCGCATACAGCACAGAGTACACCGAAGGACACGGCGCACGACGAGTTGCCTCGTCGCAATCTACTTTCCTCTTTTGATCCTCAGGATTGACTGCTTTGTTTTGCAGATAAAATGAAAAAAGTGATTTTTTTTGAAGATTCATATCTCTAAAACTAAACATCATAACATCACAAAAAATTATGTCAATGGGTCAAGTATCAAACTATATCCTATTAAAATTTCAAGTGATTTGACTACTTATTTTTTCAGTAATAAATCGAAAACTAAAAAAAATGAGTTTTTTTTGTGCCTTGATTACGGACGTATGAAGGCTTTATTGCACTTGAGATTTTGGGATAAAGTAGATATTTTTTGTATTTTCGCTAAGTTCATTGCGCAGCTGTCAAACCCCTATGGTTCTTAAGATATTAAGGTTTCAATTTTTCCGAAATTTTGTGATTACTTATATCTCCAAGACAATGTAGACAAATGCTTTAAAATTTCATTTGGTGAATTATATATGTAATAAAGAATGAAAAAAAACTATTTCAATTCATAGCTATCTTAATTTCTGCTTTAGATTTTTTCCCCTTCTTAACCCATTAACGCCGAGGTGATCAGAATTTTTACTAACTTTTCGACGTGTTTATTTATTATGTTATCAGACCAAAAAAATAATGGAATAACTCTATTCCTACGTAAAATTTGATGCTCTTTCAGAATCTGAACTCAAAATTTCGATTAGACACCGAGAAAAAAATATGGCTCATTTAAACGTGAAAAACGTGAAAATTTTCGAAAAAAAAATTTTTCTTATTTTTTTTCACAATGATAACGCAAAGGTATCAACTTTTTACTATGATCAGAGGTGATGGCATGTCATGGCACTCGAACATTTAGAGAAATTTTTTCAGAAAAATTCATCAATGCGTTTTTTCAAAATGGCGGCGAGAATGAAAAAATTTTATAAAAATCTTAATCTTTTGTTTTCCTAAAAACTATAAACTTTAAAAAAAAATTTCTAAGAACCAAAATGTCTTATAATTAGTCACACTTTCGAATTTTTTCAGAATTTTTGGAGACAATTTTTGATTTTCAAAAATTTCAAAAAATCCAATTTTTCAAAAATACCTAAAAATTTGAGTGGATTCCTTGACTACTTCCTTGCTTATTCTGTACATATACATTGTTTTTTTCTACTCTTAGCATTACGCAGAGACAACGGCGTAGGCGTGGTAGAACTTTGTCTCTTTTATGGTGCTTTTTTTTCGTGAGTCCCCTTGCCTCTCACTTTAATATTTCTTCTATCAGTGCTTTACTGCCCAACAATTATTACATACATATAGATTGCATTTTTTACAATAGATCCTTGTTCTTATTGGACATTTTTCAATTGAACACCTTCTCAATAGGCCGCTACTAGATCGTTTATGAAATGTTTTACTTGTTTGACCTTTTTGAATATAATATTTAGCAATCGAAATACTTAACTCTTTTATTCCAACTTTTTTTTACATCACGTGTAGCATTGAAAATTACGTGGGCATTTGTAATGGATGCCTGTATAAATCTTATAAAAACGACCCATGTCCATTTTTTGGAACGTATACTTGGAAGTACATTATTGCAGTGTCCATCATGCACGTCAACACCGCCCATAAATTTGTTGTACAAATGAAAAGCTTGCGGAAAAGGTATATCAATTTTGGATCGAGCCTCTGAACTATATCTTCTCGAAGTTGATAGTAGACTTACACCTGCAGCAGTTGAAACTATTGAAACGGGCTTCGAGTCCATAATAGTGATAAAATTTATGCCACTATTTTGATCATGTTTTACAATATAAGTACCTCGTGGAGCTTTCTTTTCGAGTATATTCTTTTCTTTGACTTGATTGTCTCTTATAGTGCCAGTGCATTTCAAACGTAATTTTTGCAAGTGTAAAATCAAATCCAGATTTGTAAAAAAATTATCAAAGTACAAATGAAATGCAGGAATTTTATTATAATTTATTAGCCGAAAAAAGGTTGTAATAAATGTAACACTACACGAGTATCTAAGGCACATTTTGCTCATTTATTTCGGGTTTGGGAATTTTTACCGCAATATAGATCTAAATTCAGTAGATAGCCATCTGAAGTGCATAAACCCCAAAATTTCAAACCAAACCTTATTGGTTTCCCCCGAATAAATTGTTTTAATGTAGTTCTTGTATAAGACTTGACCATCATTTCATCAATAGATATAGAAGTTTTCCATATTCCGAACTTTAGGAGGTTGTTTTGGAAAAGTTTCAACTCGAACGAACCCGACACCCTCTATCGTTTGGATCCTTGTCTTTAGCTTTTGAATATTTTATTTTAGACTTGATTTCTTCAAACTTATCACGAGTCATTGCACAAGAAACAATTTCACTAGATAAAAATGGATCAGATGACCAATAATCTCTCTGAGACTTTCTTTTATTCAATGAACTGAAAATAACTATACCTATAAAAGTGTCAAGATCTTGTAATTTCAGATCATAATTATTCTCTTTAGACGCATCAATTATATATTGTTTCATTTCGGCGGAAAAAAAGGTTTTAAACAATTGGAAAGGCTCGCACGCCTGTATATTCTTTTTTGCAGCTTCAGATAATAATATTGTTTCTTCACAAGTATTTGGATATGACTTCTCGCCATCGATCGAAATGAATTCGTTATTTTTTTCAAGTTTATCTAAGTTTTCAGAATAAGTAGCACAAGCTTTTTTATAAGTAATATTTGGTACTGTGAATTCATGTTCAGAATCTGAATCAGAATCATCGGAGCCTGAATTGTCTGCATTCGGAATCAATATGTTTTCGTCGGAATCACTATCCGAATAATCTGATTCATACTCTGCATGCGATGAAGCAGAAGATTTTGAACGTTTTCGTGACATAACAAATGTATTGAAAAAGTGAACACCAATATTTTTATTATATGCTTTACTTAGAATTCATCCCAGGCGGAAAACCTATCAAATTTGAGCATGAATTTTGTAGTGGTAGATAGAAACAAAATTTTATGTACGACGTGACATGTAGGTGGCGGTACAACTCACCTTATGACTCGAAAAATTAGCGTCTGCTCAGTATTCAATATATCAAAAAGTACAATTCAAGAAAAAGTTTTTTCTCTAAACTTATAGACTTTACGAAAAAAATTTTAAGAAAAAATGTCTTTAAATTAGTCAAGAAACACTCTCAAATTTTTTCAAAAATTTTTTAGGTATTTTTGAAAATTAAAAATTGTGAGAATATTATTTGACTTATTTTAAGATATTTTTGTTCTTAGACATTTTTTTTTAAAGTTTATAGTTTTTAAGAAAATAAAAGATTAAGATTTTTATAAAATTTTTTCATTCTCGCCGCCATTTTGAAAAAACGCGTTGATTAATTTTTCTGAAAAAAATTTCTCTAAATGTTCGAGTGCCATGATCACCTCTGATCATAGTAAAAAGTTGATACCTTTGCGTTATCATTGTGAAAAAAATAAGAACAATTTTTTTTTCAAAAATTTTCACGTTTTTCACGTTTAAATGAGCCATATTTTTTTTCTCGGTGTCTAATCGAAATTTTGAGTTCAGATTCTGAAAGAGCATCAAATTTCACGTAGGAATAGAGTTATTCCATTATTATTTTGGTCCGATAACATAATAAATAAACACGTTGAAAAGTTAGTAAAAATTCTGATCACCTCGACGTTAAGGGGTTAAGGCTTTAATTTACCACGTTTCAGTACCCCACTGTTCGTTACTTGATTTTTCGTCTCGTATATACCCATCTGCTTTTAGATTTATTTCTAATGTAATCTTCGTTTTGAAACATATTGTAATCAACGCAATGTAACATTCGTTGTCTAAACTTTGTCATTATCTGTAACTCGATTACTGTCACTTGAAAATTTTTTTTAATTTTAACAAGAGAGTAGGATATAATTTTTAAATCGACAAAACAATTACGTATTTAAGTCACGAATTATGTTCTGTAGGCAACCTAAGACTGATGTCGATCATTCCCGTTGGCGGTGATTACTGCTCTCACGTCGCTTAAGTAGTGATCGTACCCGCGGAACTAATTTATTACTTTCATTCCTTTTTTTCTAACGTACTTTAAATACATAAATAACTTAATGCTCATTAAAGAATTTCATTATATCTTTAACTTTTTCTCTTTAAGGTATCATGTCTTATGGCAGCATTTCGCAAAGGTCATATTAAAGTTGTTAAATGGATGGTTAATCATGTAACTCAGTTTCCAAGTGATCAAGAGATGACAAGGTATATTGCTACTGTCAGTGACAAAGAATTATTAGAAAGATGTCATGAATGTGTAAAAATTATTAGAGCTGCTAAGGAAACTCAAGCTGCTAAAGCCAACAAAAATGCTACAATACTTCTAGAAGAATTAGACATGGAAAAAAATCGAGAAGAATCCAAAAAAGCTGCAGCAGCACGGAGGCGGGAACGTAAAAAGAAAAAAAAAATGGAAAAAAAAGAAGAAAAACGCAAATTACAAGAAGAAAATAAAAAAAATGAAGCGATCTACGAAGATAAAGATATTATCGAAACTAAAGTAGGCGATGAAAGTAGTTATAAAGAAGAAGATAGCGATCATGACGATAATTTTGGTGAACTTCTTAGTAGCCAACCACTTAGAATAAATCGCAATGTAGAGGATTCAGATAAAGAAGAAGGAGATAGTGGGATAGATGCGAACAGCCAAGGAAGTTGTACTGGTAGCCATAATTTAAAAGCTAGGGAAAAGAAAAAAGATAAAAAAAAGAAGAAAATTATATGTTGTAGTCTCAATGCATCTTTAGTTAAAGAATCATCTGTAAATTTGATTACGAAAAATGCTGATTTGAATACCGATACTCCAGAAAGATGCCTTATAGCGAAATCTCTGAATGAAGAAAAGTAAGTATTTCAATTTTTTAGCAATTTTCTTCATAATTCATGCACATTGATAATATAGTGGACGTTCGTTAGAAAAATGAGTACAATATACAGTTCTCATTTATGATCAGATTAGGCACAGGCAAAGCCTGCAAGATAAAGATTAATATCATTATACATCAAATTGAATGTAGTGACTTTGACATTATACATATTGATACAATTTTGCGCTCTCTGTAATTATTTTGTTATTTTGACAAAAATTAATTATTTATCAAAATATTGATTTAAAAAATATAGGAGAAAACCCCCTACTGTAGGGTGTGCCACTACTAAAAGAATTTCATTACACCTTTGGATTGAAACAATGAAAATTGCTGCTGGAAGATTTGCTTGCTGTTATAGAGGCATTTGATATTCTGTAAAGTAGTGCTATTGATTTTTAAAATAACTAAATGAAAAACTAAACAGTAAAAAATGCAAAAATGGAAAAACAGGTATCGGTCTCAAAATCTCTCACAACTATTAAAAGTCAAAATTCCAATTACCTAATACCTTGACAAAAAAGCCAAAACATTTATCACTTTCTCCATGTAAAAATATGCTAGAAACCAGAAGTACAATGTGCTAGCGATAGTAGTTTAATCTTTTAATTGAACTTCTCATTGACATTAAAAAAAAAAAAAAAAACTTAATAATATTCACACACTTTATTACTACTTCAAATAGGGTTATGGTGCCACTTTTCAATACACATGTTGTATTACTATACACTTTTGGTAATGATTAATTTTTACTAAAGTTTCTTGCTAGTTATATTACATATATTTTATCTGTTATCAAGGTTTCCACATTTAAACACCTTAAACATTTCTACCTGGATTATGAGTTATAACTGTTTTGAGGGTTATGAATTTAAAGCGTGGTTCTGATCTCGTTGCCTAGGCAACCTACCAGCAACCAATCAGAATTACGTATTAAATGCTTCACAACAAAGGCCATCATTTTTTTAAGAGAGGATAACTACGATACATGCTCATTGAGTGTGTATGTATCATAACACAAAATATCTGAAAATTATTAAAATTGTTTGCTTTATGTGAAGAGATTATGCTTGAGTTGGTTTATCCTTGTTTGCTGGATAATTTACCTAGATATTTAGTTATATATCTACCGGATTATCAAAAATGCCAAACCTGGGCTCGAACCTGAGAACTTTGGGATAATAGATTTAGAACTTACCACTTGGCCAATTCGTCTGTTACATGACGAAGTTTTGCTTCGAAATTAATTATAAAGCTAACTCTAGAATATTCTTGAAACTTCTTTACGTAAAAAGCGTCAGCAGAATTCAATGCCAGTAAAATGTTAAAAGACCTAAAATTCTGTAGTCATAAAAGCTTTTCTCTTCCCTGGTAACTAAGCGCACTTTAGGCCCATAAGGCTAATGAGGCTAATGACGTAGCTAGGAGAGGACCTGCGACAGTCTCCTACGATGGTACCGGGTCAGACGGTTTCGAGCCGAGGCGCCAACCGATCGACAGGATAAAATTGTCTACTTTATCATTCTTATAGAGAGAGATTATTGTTTCAAAGTTAATTAACTCTTTTTTCATGATTTTCTATTTGATTATTCGCTTGCAAGTTGATTTAATAGATTTTGAGATTTATATAAGAATAAAATGAATCGAGAAAATCAATTCATTGAATAAATTGAACTGATTTGATTTCCATCCATTTCACCCAAAAAATCCAAGCTTTACATAATTGAGAGTATTCTTACTGACATTTACTGATCATTCCCGGGTCACAAACATTTCTAGAAGTATACTCTAGCCAGAATTTCAAAAGAAAAAAGATCAAAGTTCTAATTATCACACATTAATATTACTTTTGAAGGCAACACGAGGTGAAGCACGAATGACGGGAAGAAGCAACGATCACCTTGCCCAGTAACTGTAGAGTTCCTTAAACACGACAAACTCATCAAAATAATAATTATACAGCGATTAACGCAAACTAATACAACATTATATTGAGAGTATGGAGGATTTACCACGCATGTTGCATTATGGAATCATTGTGTAAGTGGTAAATTAGCCGAATGGTTAAGTCGCAGTATATCAACCCAATAATCCAGAGTTCAAACCCAGGTCTCGATGATTTCGTTTACGATCATTTAGAGCTGGATTTTCAGCTGGAAAATCCCCCTGAATTTGTCAAAATCCAGTAGATATCAAACTAGAAATCAAAGTGGAATCCATGTCGGATCTCCTTGAAATCCATGTCAATCTATATGGATATCCAAGTAGATTATCCAGGTTGATATCAATTTAATTATTTTGAACAGTGTAAAGTAGGCCTTTTCAGACAAAGTGTCTAGTGTCTGTGTGTGTGTATTCTATTTATTTTTATGTTGCGTAGGCAGAGTAAGCTCTGCACAAGCGGCCCTCTGACACCGGATCCCCACAGGTACTATCGTTCAATAATACTTTCGTGGGGCTTGTTAACTAGCCTTTTTTTGGGCTTCTCCTTTAAAGTTTGACATTTCCGTACATCCACTATCCACTAAGGTGATTAGGGATTCAGGATCGAACTCGTCTTCTTCATTCTGCATCGTCCAGCCGTCTGCTTCCTGCCGCATCGTCCGGTTGTCTATTTCGAGCAGCATCTACCTGCCATCCTCTGGACTGACTCAACCCCGACACCTACGTTCCTCTGCATCAGGTGAGGGTGTCTGGGCTCAACTCAGTCACCTATGTTCCTCAGCATCTGTCTGAGGAGCACTTAGAGGTACTCGACCCTAG
>QLSS01000466.1:54982-84147 GCA_024372645.1 Trichomalopsis sarcophagae
GTTCCTCAGCATCTGTCTGAGGAGCACTTAGAGGTACTCGACCCTAGTTCCTATGTTTCTCTGCATCGGGCAGGGGAGTGAGAGTTCAACTCTGTGACCTACGTTTCTCTGCATCAGTCCAAGGAGCGTTTTGTATCTATTACCTAGTGGCCTTCGTCTAGCAACAGTTTTACTCAGCTGTTTCGCCATGTTCTTCCCTTTTATTCTCTTCGTCATTTCTTAACTTTTTCTAACCGCCGAGACTAATTGAGAGGTTGAGGGACTCATTGTGTTCGCATGCGTGAGCATGGTCCTTAAAGGAGGGGGAGGGGGCTCTAGCTTCCTATTCCTGCCCGATGCTAGTGACGCAGGTATTGGGGCTGTGCTAACTCAGACCATCGATGGAGACGAAAGAGTCGTGAGTTTTGCAAGCCACACCCTCTTGAAAGTGGAGCGCAATTACTCTGTCACTGAGCGAGAGTGTCTAGCTGTCCTATGGGCAAACTGGAAATTTCGTTATTATGTCGAAGGTTATCACTTCCAAGTAATCACCGACCACAGTAGTCTGGAATGGCTGTGTAATATGCGCAACCCGAATGGACGTCTTGCCAGATAGTCCCTCGAGGTATACGACTACGACATGGTATATAGGAAAGGTTCGCTTGACTATGTTCCTGATGCCTTGTCAAAGATGTACGAAGATGAGGTAAGCGATGAAACGATGATCTCCTCTGTCCAGCCCAAAGATTCATGCTGCAAAGACGGCTGGTACGACACGTTGATTGCTCAATTTCTAGAAAAACCCACTGAGCATCCGTATTACAAGGTTGTAGCAGGGCATTTATACCACTATCGTCTTGATAAATCGAATAAAATCCCTCAAGTTTTGCGAGAATCGCACTGTGAGCCCACAGCGGGACATTTAGGACGACGCAAAACTAATAAGCGAATCGCGAGGTATTTCTACTAAAAAAACTTGTATAAACACATCAGCAAATTTGTGCGCTCCTGTACTGTTTGCTAACAGTGTAAGGTAAAGCAGTTGCTTCCTGCTAGACAGATGGGCAAACGCAAAATTACGGTCCATTAGAAGTAGTAGCCAACGACATTTTGGTCTAGTTCCTCGGTCTACTAAGGGATACTGTTATATCCTTATATTTGTGTATAGTTTCATTAGATGGATTGAAGTAGTCCCCATACGCAATGCCGATGGCAATACGGTCAAGAAAGAACTTAACGAGCAAGTTTCCTTACGCTTCTGTATACCTGACATATTTTTAGTCGACGACGGTTGCGACGCTGTACCTCCCAACACAGGTGCGCAACACCTAGAGCCTCGCATGCACTAGGAAGATAATAACGCATAATAGATATAGTTTATTGCACTTGTATTTCGCCCAGCCCTTCCCTACAACGAAGTGGCTGTAGTGCCATCCGCGCATAATTTAGCTACGCAGGGCTTATGCTGGCACGCTCACACACGAGCCGCGCTCGCGCAGCAGACGGCAGGTCTCAGGCTCAGGCCCAGGTCCAGTCCGCTGACGGCTCTCTCTCTCTCTCTCTCTCTCTCTCTCTCTCTCTCTCTCGGCCCTAGGCCGTACAAGATTCTTCCAGTATTACGTATTTTTAGATTTCAAACGTGCAATACAGATAGGTCTTTGACCAAACCTTAAGCGTACAAAGTAATATTGGAAAAGTTTAATGTGATAATTAAATATGACGAAATGTGATTTTATGTGATTTTATGTGACAATAATTTTTATATATTTGTTAGACTGTATGCGACACAGTCCTTGTGATCTCTACTGTATTATTTTTTTTTTTTTTTTGCTTTAGCAAATAAAGACCTATCTATCTATCTATCTATCTCTGCTTGCTGCCCGCGCTGTTTGCTCGCGCCCGATAGGCTCTTAGTCCGCGCGGATAACGAGCCATACATCGGCGCCCGCTGATTGGCTCGCGACATGCGGAGGACCAGTCAGCGCGCGCGCCGACGTTGACGGTTAGCTAGCCCGTTCCTCGAACGAACGAGGACAGGTCGGCACCGACAACAACAAGCCGACTCGCTTGTTTCTTCCACGCACTCAGGGCTTGGCCGCATCGACCGAGATTCCTCGTACTGACGCGGCTGCGACGTTTGCATCGTCGGACGGTATAGAGTTCTGTAATAAACTGCTTGACTAATTCCTAAAAAAACATGGCACGACAGTCCTCACATCATACCTCCTTACCACGTCTAGGCGAATCCTGTAGAGCGTATTAATTGCACATTCAAGACGATGGTAACGTCTTTTTTTGAGAACGAGCATAAAAATTGGGATAAATCTTTACCCGAACTCACCTTGGCATACAACACTGCTACTCAAGAGTGTAAGGGAGTCAGTCCTGCTTTTCGTAATATGGGACGACATTCAACTTCGCCACATAATACTAAACGTTATTAATAAAAACTGCGACCGTGCCTTTTGCACGTCGCGTGAAGGCAAAATAGCCGAACACGGAGAACCACTGGCGACAGCCAAGTTGCCAGGGCTCTTATAATTTTTGTGCTATTTTTCCCGAGGTACATCGCGAGTGCGCATATTGCACGTGAATATGGAACATCACCGGAGCGGAGGAAGGATGGCGCCGAGGAAGAGTGAAGAGAAACAGAGGGATAGTATGAGTGCGAGTGAGAGAGAGAGAGAGAGAGAGAGAGAGAGAGAGAGAGAGAGAGAGAGCGTGAGAGGAGAGCACGTGCGCCAATCGCCGAGCCGAACCGAGCTTCGCGCCGTCGGGGCAAGGAGGAGCTAGGAATATGAGCCGTGCAAGGCTGATACTCGTTGGTTTTCGGCCGATGGGACCACGCTCGAGGAGAATAGAGGGGTGGGAGAAGCGGGAGCGAGCGGTTTTCTGTCGTTCGCGCACTTTTTGTGTGATGTCCTAGCGGAACACACGGGTCGGAGAAATTTAAGTCCCAAGCAGCTAGTTAGAGCCCGATTAGCTTACAAGGGCCTGGGTATACTAGTTTTGATCTTCACCACCCGTGTGGTGGTCCTTCGAATACTAGACTAGTTACAGTACGGAACATTATTCAGCCTTCTCCCTTCCATTCGTGGGGGGTATACCGGGGCTACCGAAATCTCAGGGTTCACCCAACTGTTCTGGCAGAAATGCCACCCTCCCGGGGCTCTTCCTTTCGGAAGATGAGATCAAGAAGCAGCAGGCTACATCAACAACATCGAATGTTGCAGTGTTGACCGGCCTACAATATGGCCATGATACTGCACTGCTCCTGCTAGCTTTCGCCGTCCTCTCTGCGCTAGATCCAACAGTGCTCAGGCGAGACATCATCTCCGTTAGGATCATAGGACGACTGGACAACCGTGCTGCTGACAGTAAAATGCCACCTCTTGCTGTCACATTATCGTCCCATGCCCTCGCCTGCTCCTCCATCGCAGCGAAAATCAAGAGTGGTAAGCTTCACACCTCAGAGATCAGTGTTGAAACCCTGCGTGAGGCCAACGCACCAGAAATGAGTGGGCTCATCAACATTAATGAGTTACTACCAACACACGTCCACAAGCTCCGAGTAAGGGCCAGACTGGATGCCAGGAAGAGAGGCTGCCGATCTTACGTGAGGGATGGGAAGATATTCATCCGCCCAATTGAGGACAACATCAGGGCATGTATCATCGAGACGTCAGAGGAACTGGATGCTTTTTTTATTGAATCGCACAACAACACAGACACCGACACAAACATAAACTTAACTTACACACACTTAATACCACCACAACACTCATCCACCCACATTCACCTCACTCCACCTCATCTATCATCTGCATCTACGCACACATTCAAATATACTGCTCACTCTTCATCCGTTTCTGTAGCGTCACTGTCAATGCGAACTCGATTACAGGACACATTCAGATGGTTAGGCTTTTTATGTCCACTCGTCCGTTCTACCACGTAATAGCTGTCACTGAGACCTGGCTGGATGACAAGGTAATATCTATCCCTTCACTAGATAATTATACTCTTTACAGACGTGACAGAAACTGTAACGGTGGAGGAGTGGCTCTACATTCACCACTCACTGACCTTTAATATCATTTCGTCTTCTGATGGCGAATGGTCGGGTAAGCCGGGCAAACCAGAATACCTTTTCTGCGAAGACTCTGCTAAAGGAATAACACCTATCTTCGTGGGCGTAGTCTATCGCCCGCCGCATGACCCATTCTTACGCGGCAACAACTTTATAGAACATCAACGCACATGCATAACTACTCCACGAAGGTAATCCTTGGTGACATCAATGATAATCAGCTCTCCTCATCCGAGGACGCAAAATATATCAAGGCCTTTATTGAGAAAAGCTCTCTAAGATCAGTATCAGATGGTGCCACGCATCACAGACAAGACTCTGATAACTGGCTTGACCTCTGTCTGATTGACGAGCAGGATGCCTCGGCCGCGACCGTCCGGTAGAAGCATGCTATTCCAAGAGCTTCCTTCGCTGTACCGCCATAATCTTTTTCCGGTACTTATTCATTGTCATAGCGTCGCCCCACACCTCTGCATTATATAACAGGATAAAGTTAGTGGTCACCACGAGTAGCCGCCTAACTGTTGGCCTAGGCCCACGAATGTTAGCTAGGAGTCGGCTAGGTTGCTCTATTCTAGTCCTGATTTTTTTCAGACGTGATCTAGGTGTTCTCTGTAGTTCAGTTTTGTGTCTAGAGTTATTTCTAGATACTTGGCTGATGTTCTCGTCGTTATAGTCTCGCCATCAACCTTCATAGGTATGATGGTCGGTATCCGCTTTCCTGTAATAGGACAATTTCAGTCTTATCAAGCGATAAAGTCAATCCGTGGTTCGCCATCCACCATAGCACTCTGCTCATGATCGCGTTTAACTTCGCTTGCGCAATGCCCACATTCTGTGCTGTTATAACCGCTGTCACAACGAGTATCACATCTTCCGGCATTTCGAGTTTCAGAAACCCGTCGTACAAGATACCCCAAAAGTCTGAACACAAAATCGAACCCTGCGCTAATCCTGCAGTTATAGGTCTTCTTCTGTGCCCTTTTTTCGTTTCATACTCGATAACCCGGTCCCTCAGATAATCTTCCGTAAGACACATAAATAAAGTAAATATTTCGGTCCATCTTGCCGAGCTGAACGCATTTTTTACGTATAACGTAACTGGAATCAATGTCTCCAGATTTTTACTTCTTCTACTTTCTTTACCGTGTCTGTTACCTCTCTAACGGCCCCTATGGTGGATCGCCCTTTTCTAAAGCCATACTGTTTATCGGAAAGGTCTCCCGCTTCGCGTACGGCCCCTACTATTCGCGGTTTAACCGGTGCTTTCCCCGTCTTACTTATTGTGTCTAAAAGACTAAGTAGCCTATAGGAAGTGTCCGTATCCGCTTCTTTTTCCGGTTTTTCAATCAGTACAAGTCTTGCTCTTTTCCACCGCGAACTAAAAACTCCCTGCACCAGGCCCTGGTTGTACATCTCCAAGAGCAGCTCAGGCCATTGCGACGCGACCACCTGAGCATTTCCGCAGGCATGTCCCTGAACCTGTCCCGGTTCCCTGCCACTCGTAAGGGACGAAGTTGCCGCGATGTGTTCGCCTTCTGTAAAAAGAGGTATCATGTCTGCCGGTATTTCCGGTCCGATGAAGTGTGTGGGAAACAGCCCATCGATTACTTTTTCCATCATTTCAGCTCCATAGGTTCCGTGCGTTTCATTTCGCCCATCTTTCGTGTAACGATCGCGTATTCATCGCCGAATGGGTCTTCCTCAACGTCGTCAATGATCTTTTCCAGCGGCGGCGCTTACTCTCTTTTATCGCGTCTCTAAGAATTTTTACTATTCGTCCTGTCTTTCGGAAAGGTCCCAGGCTTCAAGCCTTTTCTGTTTCCAGGCTCTTTGAGCCCTTCTTCTAGCATGGAAATTTTCGTTCCCAAGCTCCGCAATGTCGTCTATCTACCAGTACACCGGTCTTCTCTGGTGGCTGGAAGACACCCTGGGCATGGTTGCATCGCAGATCTCAGTAATCAGATTCGTTAGTAGTTCTCTCGACTCTTGTCTCTGCTCTTACGCGTCTGCCTAATTCGTGTGAGATCCCGTTGGATGGGAGGTTCGTACTTTAAATTAACTTTGCGAGTATCTCTCGGTTCATGCATCAGGTGTTCCATCTTGGCGCTCGACTATGGTTTCTCCTTGTAGTGGCTTGACGGTCTTCGTTGATATTGAATAGAATATACTGGTGGTCACTAGCTGTATATTTTTCCGTGACGTGCCAGTCTCTTATGTTGCGAATCGTCATTTCGCTTGCAAAGCTTACATCCGGTATAGATTCCTCAAAGCCTGTTCTACGATAGGTAGTGGTATTACCCTTGTTCGCTACTATCAAAGTCAGCCTGACTGCCATCTCGAGGATGGCTCTGCCTCTTGGGTTTGTTGTCGGTATGCCCCATTCCGTGGCCCTCATGTTGAAGTCGCCCCCAATCACGATTTTTTCAGGGACCTCTCTAATAGCGTTCTAATACGCCGCTAGTTTTCTTGTAAAATCGGCGGAAGTTAGGTCCGGTGACAGATACACGCTGAAGAATGTTATGCGGCCCATCTTTCCCCTTACGTAGTCTTCTCCTGTACTCGTATTTGTTAACCGACTGAACTTATTCAAAGCACTGAGATAGTTGAAATGAAAAGGTTGAAAATAATTAACTTTAGATTAACATTAAATAATGATGATAAACTTGAAATGTGGCTGTGTATAGATCTCGTGGTTTTCTTAAGTCAGAATTTATACTAGATAGTAATAATTATTTTATCACAAAAAACGCCAAAATCACCTCGTAATTGATGACTTTAATATTGATTTACTTGAATGTGATTACTTTAGCCAAGAGTTTGTTTGTAACTTCTTTGAAAAAAGGTAAAATGTCCAAGACATGGACAAATTTTGAGGAAATTTTAGAACCTCATTTATTTCGCACAGATGAATTGCGAAGTATCAAAACTCTGTAATACCAACGTTTAGCCAATTAACTTTCTTTTAAAAAAACTGAACCTCAAACAATCAGTTTTTGCAATAAATATAAATTCTGAAGAGTGTCATTAAAACAGGGTATAGTTGGACATCATTTGACACCCATAAATCAGTACTTGGACACGGTCTTAGACCCAGTAGTTGGACATTGTGACTAAACGTGTCAAACTACTGCTTTATGGAAATCGAGTTTTCGGTCAAGTTAAATAGCAAATATTCTAGTGTCCAAGTATTGGGTATTTTACCTCATACCCGGGTTTGTAGGTATAACAAGGCAACATATTGGCAATTCTAAAGATTCCTGCATAGATAATATTTTTATCAAAATCGAGAATCTACCTTCGGCTACTTATAAAATCAAACTTGATATACGGATCATTACCCTATTTTTATTATAATGAACAAGATGAGAACTGTGAGTAGAGAGCCGATTGCCTTCATAAACTCTAAGAAACTAATAGAAAGTGCTAAAACCATAGACTAGCTTTAAATCATATCGATGGTTAATCCGAATGTCGATGAATAAATTATGAATTGAGATCAGGCAATGCTTATAATTAGCAACAACTAAAATAAGAAAAAAAAAATAAATCGGTAAAAAAAATTGTATTACAACCTCTATTATAAAATCATGTGAGAAAAAGCAATTATTATACGATCTATGACAGTAAGATAAAAATAATTATCAACTCAAATCACAACATAAAACTTATGCTAAAATTCTGTACACAGTTATCACAGATGCCAAAATCTTCGACAGTAAACAAGTACAAAATAATTTAAACATTCCCAAAAAATTATGGGAAGTTATAAATACTAAAATATTTTTCATAAACTAATAAACATGCTTGAAATTACTAACATAATCAATGAACTAAAATTTAAAAACGATAGAGTTGATAGGATTAATGCTAAATCCATTAAGATTATATCCATATTTATAATATCTGTATTGAAAAAGCTATTTAGCAGGATGCACTGAAAAAGCTGAAGTTACATCGATATACGAATCAGGTGCAAATGCAGTTGATCACCAAAAACTACTTGACAAATTATTCTATACAGTAATCAGAGGACAGGCACTGGATCATATCTCAAGATATCTGGTAGGCAGATATCAATTGGTAAAAGTGGATGAAAACGAGAGTGATTTTCTACTGATTAACACGGGGGTACCACAGGGTACTATCCTGGGCCCACTGCTGTTTATCTATATATCAATGATGTCTTGAGCGAGATCCCCCTGAAGGCAATTATGACCTAAGCGGATAATAGAACTAGTTTTGCAACTGGTGCTAGTTTGGGATAATGCCTTAAAACTTTCGTTGGATGTCCATAAAACTTTCTGTATGACCTTCGGTAGCCAGTGGATATTGTCCCAGTACA
Source organism: Trichomalopsis sarcophagae (assembly GCA_024372645.1). Classification (NCBI taxonomy): domain Eukaryota; kingdom Metazoa; phylum Arthropoda; class Insecta; order Hymenoptera; family Pteromalidae; genus Trichomalopsis; species Trichomalopsis sarcophagae. The sequence goes on from QLSS01000466.1 coordinate 63,397, forward strand.
AACGCATATTAAGATAGGTGGTAAGATAATTTCTGGAGTAGATAGTGTCAAATATCTTGGGATAGTCCTTGACTATAACCTAAAATGGAACATGCACATTCAATACCTTGTCAACAAAACAAAATACAAAAATACTTTTTTATAACACGTGTATCAAAAACACGCTTTTCGCCTACGAAAAAGTAGAGCGAAAGACGTTTTTCAAGCCTGGACAAAAGGCCTTTTCAGTTTTTTTGTGTGTATATGTTCATATAAACACACATATATACATATATCTTAAGGCAAAAGTGTTTTTTCCCTTCAAAACTTTGAAAATTTTTCAAATTCTACTTTTTTAGGCAGGCTAAAAGGAACACTATGGATGCCCTGATTATAAAAAGCATGGTACACAACAAGAGGCAAATTGGCTTTTTTAGACTCGGATGATGATGGAGCACGAGTGAGAGTCGAGGGCGCCGCATCATCCTCGCTTGAAAAAGCTAACTTTCATCCCTATTTGTGTAATGTACTATTTTAAATATGTACTATTATCAAATATTTAAATTATATTTTATAATGGTTCATTAAATCTGTATATAATTCTGTTCAATTATTATATTATAAATAACAATTGAAAACGATATAACAGATGATTAAAAATGATGGAATTATGTTTAAAAAGAAGTAAAATATGAAATTACACTATATTTCATGAAATTATCATTCAATAAAAATTGAAGATTACAAAATAAAGACCATGAATTTGAAAATTAGGCTCTTGATATAGGTAAAAATAAAAATGCAACAAAATTTAAATTACTAAATAATGTTAGAAGAACTCTTTAAGAATATATTTGTAATAATGGTTTGGTTTATAGATATTTTCATACATAAAATTAATCAAAATGATTTATCGTTGAAAAATAGTGATCTCGTTGAAAATGTAGTTGAAAAAATTTATGGAAAGAGTTTCGTATTAATATGTGTAATAATTGACATTATTAATATATCACTATAAATAGTGATAATAGAAATGAAAAAGAAAATTATGACAATTTGATAGATTTAATACCATCTAAATTTCTAAATCCGTTGACCAAATGGATTACTACTACTTAAATTAATAAAATAGGAACAATTGTTAGTTGTTTAAGAAATTTAGATATTGATGGCGATTTTTGTAGTGGAACAAGAATGATGATTCTCAACAAGAATTCCAATAAGTTTTGCTATGACTATAAACAGAATTCAAGGTTAATCTTTTGACAAAAGAGGGAATATAAGTATTACACTACAGTATTCAGTCATGGTCAATTATATGTTGCTTTGTCAAGAACGACAGCGAGAAATAAGAAATTATTTTTAAGCAAAGAGTCTATTTGCGAACATGATAAGGATTTATTAAAAGATAAAAAGAAATAAAGAAAACCGAACACTAATACAAAAATATATACAAAAACAATGTATATTTGGAAATCTTTTTAAGGGGTTAAGCCTGGGTTAAATCTTGCAAAAAAAACAAAAAGACATTCTTCTTACCAAAAAATTTTTTATTTGATGTAAGTTGAAAGAAAAAACATGTAGTAGTAGTTATTTATTTCCAAGTACAGATTTTTACATCTTTTTACCGCCCTTTCTTCTCATACATTACAAACATATCTTTATCTTAATACATTTTTTTTGTTAAACCTTATATTCTACATTGTATATTTTACATAATACCTTCTCCAGCTTAATTCTAATTACAGTTTTTATATTTACCTCTCTACTTTTTACGTTTATTACATAGTTCGCATTATTTATATTATTTACATGATTTATATTTTCCCACTTTCGCACTTATTTACTAGTTTCACGTCCCTTTTTAACATATTTACATTTCGTATATTTAATACTTAATCCCTCTCTTACTTCCCTTCGGTTCTTGATCTAGCCAATTTTTCAAATTGTTTGCAATATTCGCATATTCCTATTATCGGATCTTGTCTCCCTACACATTCTACATGTAGTCTCCTTAAATCTTTTACTCTCTGTCCTGCCTATAATCCCACACCCAATTCTAGCCCATTGCTCTTTTATATTGGCAATGATCTCGCTGTTTTCCCAGTACTTTTCTTTTTTATAACTATCCTTTATCTTTTTACACTTCCCCAATAGCTAGATTTGTCAATTTTTCCCCATTCTATTTGTATTTCCTGGTCCGTATTTTTTTCATTCCCTTTTTTAAATTTTTTCTTATCTCCGTTACATCCCTTTTTTAAAAATTTCTCTTAAAGGTTAACCATCCCCATCTCTTTGAATAATTTTTCCACTTCCTTGACATATTTTGTTGGATACCCGTTAATTATCCCCCTAAGTTCTTTCCTCAGACATATTAATGGCCATGTTCTTTCCTCCATTTTTTGAATTTGAATTAAATAGTTCGCTGCTCCTTTCCAAGTTTCTATTCCGATACTTCTCCTTCCCGCTTCCATTTTCCGAATATATCCCGGTGTATTTATGTTGAATCCCATTGCCATTTTCATAAATCTACTTTGCATTCTTCCAATTTCCTCTCTCGGTTCCCCAAATTTCTACTCCATACATTATCGCCGCTTTAGCTATTGTATCATATAAATACATCATTCTCCCCAAATTTTCTATTTTTGCTCTCTTTGTAAGTCCCTATACCGCGTTTATTGCCTTTCTTACTTTAAATTTTAACTTCCTGAGGTAGAAGTTATATGAATTGTTGATTGCTAGCCAAAAACCCCAATATTTGTAATTTTTAACTACTTTAAATTCTGTCCCTTGTAGTTTAAATTTTTCCTTGCTACTTTTTCTTCCCCCATTTCTAAATATCATACTTTTTGTTTTGTTTATATTTACGGTCATCTTGTTTTTCTTACTATATCGTTCCAACCCCCTTAGCATATTTTGTAGCCCCTCTGGTGTATCTGACACTCTTACTACGTCGTCCGCATATTTTGAACAATAAATTTTTATCCCACCTATTACGGTTCCTCCTTCATTTTTTTTTCTGTTTACCATGTCGAACGCCCTTTAGAAGTCTAGAAGTCCCGCGTAGAGTTTTCCTTCTTTAATTTTTAGCTTGTTCCCAATCAGACTATTTATTACAGAGAAATGGTCTCTCGTTTCTCTTTTTCCTCTAAACCCTGTCTGGCTTTTCCTTATTCCCTTATAGTTTATACCCTACATCTTGCAATGCTACTCCTCTGTAATTCTCCGCTAATTCCTTATTTCCTGATTTATACATAGGGTAAATCCTCGTTATGTCCCATCCCTCAATGAATCATGTATTCCCTATTCCGTTCAATATCCCCGTTAATTTCTTAATCCATACTTGTAAGTATTTTAAGTACTCTACTTTGAGGCCGTCCTCCCCTGCTGCTTTTTTATTTTTCATTTTTCTCATGCTCATTCTCACTTTCCCTGTTTCTATTACCCTATTTAACCCCTTACACCCTCCCTCTTCTGCTTCCTCCCTTACTCTCTGATCCTTTTGTTTCTCTTTTCCTCCTGATTTCCCCTGGCTATTTGTCTCCCTCTCTTTCTTTTCCGTATTTTGAATCTGCGCCTCCTCATTCTGATCTTCTCCTAAAATCTTCCTGAAATGTTTTTCCCAATCGTCTTTTGAGATGTTTTTTCCCTTTCTGGCCTTTCTCTTTGCTCTAAAATTTCCTACTGCGATCCAGAAATCTACCATGTCCCTGCTTTCTTTAATTTCCCTCTATTTACCTTCTATTTCCTTTTCTTTTATTCTTTTTCTTAACCTTTTTAACGTTAATTCCTTCATCTTTAACTTAAATTTATCTTCCCCTTTCTTAGTGAACAGCCATTTTCTTAAGCATTTAAAAATTGCCTTTTTTTGCTTTTTTTCCTCCTTATTTAAGCAGCTGGAATCTGGACAAACGATTTTCTGGCAACTTTGGATAATCATCTTCTGGAAGTAAGACCGAGACTCCTTCATTGAGAAAATGAGGGGGAGTGAGCGCCCGTAGATCGTTCACTCAACGCCCCTAGTGGACAAGAGTTGAGAGAAAGAACCGATGACCTTCGTCCTTAACTAACTGACCGTAGTCAGACAAAAATCAACTAGTTCAGATGCTGCGTCGGGTGACCAGACGATCCTCTGATAGTCCTGATGCTCTGGTTCCACCTGAATCTGCCGAAACATCTTGATTATATTGGCAGTAAATACGAAGCGACACCTACGCCAATTTAAAAGAATCAAAGAGAGGTCACTCTGCAATGGAGGTCCTGTCAACAAAAAAGCATTGAGCGAGTGCCCGTCCTTCGTACGCCGAGAAGCATCGAACACAACTCTCAATTTCCATATCAACAAGCATTTGCAGTACTGGGCTATACGCCGAGTTTTTGATCCCACTGACGGAAGATCAGACTTTAACGGCAGCTTCACCACGTACCGCCCCTGTGCGTCCCTACGATGAGTGTTCTGGAAGATTCTCTCGCGTCTTTCATCCTCCGGCTTCATCTTAAAAGATGGCGACAAAAACTCCTCGAGAGTCCAAAACCGCTGCAACAAATTCTCCAAGTCATCCTGAAGAGCGCAGTAAAACGCCTGAAGAGGAGCTTGGGTAGCAGGACCTGCCGCCCGCCAAGTGATCCCTGAATCCATCGGCCCGGAAACGATCCAACCGAGGACGGTGTTCTGAGCGATAAGCTGCAAAGTTGATGATTTTTTAACCCTAGAGCGAAGCAACTGACCATAAAGATCAGCGCCCAAAATCATGTCGATCTTCTTTGAGATCGCAAACTCCGGGTCAGCTAAAGTGACGCCTAAAAACTGCTCTCTCGCTAACTGCTCACTAACTTCATAAGAAAGACTAAGCGACGTAAGCTTAGGGAGAACTAGCATCTCAGTTTCAACCTGGAATTCTGGATCTACCGCTGAACGAAGAGTGAGTGGAACGATCAACCGAGCAGTACCAGCTACACTAGCTCCCAGGCCAGACAGTGGCACGTGTGTACATCGCTTAGGCAGTCCAAGTAACTGCACAATGGCTTCGGACACAAACGACGCTTCTGAGCCTTGATCTAAAAGCACCCGTACATACGTAATGTAGTATAATCTTCCTCAAAGACACCAAGGAATTAGCAGCATGCAAAACCACCGCTGAGCCGCTACCAGAGTTCCCTTGGTCCTTCTTCGGCGCAGTAGACGATGATCTTTGACTGTTCCTACTCGGATCATGAAGAGAGGAATGATGTTTTTGTTTACATTCCGAACAACGACCCGAAGAGGAACAAGAATTTGCTCGATGATGTCCCAGACAGTTGAAACAGAGCCGGAGCCGCTTAACCTCCTTCTGGCGATCCTGGGCCTTCTTCTCCCTGTACTGAGAGCATCGCATCAGCGCGTGTGGTCCTGCACAGAGAGGACACTGCGAAGAGTTCGCGTGGAACACCTTACGAGGATGAATCGATTTAAGTGGAGCAGCCGATGGTTTCTCGCCACGTCGATCAGCACGCCAAGAATTTGAGCTCGAGTTTCAAGGAATTCGATAAACTCGTGGAATGTCGCCAGAGTGTACGACGACTCAATGACCTCCTGTCCTACGCCTCTCCCTAACTCGATCTTTTTTCGTTCCTTCTCGCTAAGCAAGGACTCCTATCGAATACGAGACTCCGGATCTAAGCACTACGACATGAGGAAAACGAACCATACATCCTATTGGTCTATCGGGATTTTTAAATTCTCCAGAGCACGAACGATACGCGTAGCTTCATCAATGAAAAAGCGTAACTCATCACCTTCTTAAGATGAGGAGAAGCCATAAAAGCCGCCAAGTACCTGGTAATGATGAGCCTCGGATTATGGTAACGAAGCTCCAACGCCTTCCATGTGCTTGCATAGTTAGCGTTAGTAGTTGTAATTTCCTTCACTAAATCAGCCGCGCTACCGGTCAAGCACATTTTCAAGTACTGTAACCAAGTAGCATCAGAAATCCGAGGAAAATCATGCACCATGTTCCTAAAATTATCCCTAAAACTCGCCTAATCCTCGTAGTTGCCTGAAAACTATGCCGGGTGTCCTATCCGCTTTTTGTCTTTTTTCTGATTGTTCTTGGTTCCCTTTCTTTGCTCCTCTTCTCCTCTTTTGCTCTTCTTTACTCCCCCCCTTTCAGCTTCTCTTCTCTTTTCCATTTCACCCTCAGTAGTTTCCCTAGGTTCTTTTTGTCTCCACTGACTACCTTCTCTCATTTTTCCTTTTCATAGCTCGTTATCCTGCAATTCTCGAAGATGTGTTCCAGCGTTTCTTCACCTGCCTCGCATAACCTGCATTTCCTTTCCTCTTCATCCATCCAGTATCTGTACCCTCTTGCCTCATTTCCAAGTCTGAATCTTGTAGTCATCGCTAGCCTGTTTCTGCCGCATTTCTTTTTCCCCTGTAGGTATTGTGCCGTATCTCCTCATCATTTGTTTCAATCCTACTGCATTCGTCGCTACTAGCAGCACTACATCATCCGCATAAAAAAGCGACCAGAATTTCTTTTTCCCCAGTATCAATTCCCCTTCTTGCACCTTGCTCGTGTCCGCTATTGCTATGTTGAATAAAGTTGGGCTTAGTAGGCAGCCTTGCCTTACCCCCTTAAATATGTCAAACTCACCTATCTGTTTGTCCCCTATTCTCAGTGTGCTTTTTGTGTCTTCATATATCTCCTCTACCCTTTTTATAGTCCTCTTTCCTACTTCTAGGTTTTCTATCATCTGCCATATATCCTTTTTTTTCACCTTGTCAAATGCCGCTCTCATATCTGCAAAGAATGCGTATACCTTTCCACCTTCCTTTTCCAGTTCTAATGCCACTGCCTTGCTCAAGATGTATACCGCGTCCATTATGATCCTTTTCTGAAGCCCATTTGCGTGTCATCCAGTTTCCCTTCTCCTTCCAGTACCTTTTCCATCTTTTCTCTTATTATCTCTGCGTAAACCTTGTATCCTGTGTCCATTAGCGTGATCCCTCTATAGTTCTTGCAGTCCTCCTTGTCTCCTTTCTTGTACAGCGGTGTTAAGGTCCCCGATTTCCACTCCTCCGGTAGGCCACCTCCCTTCCATATATATTATCCAGTACTGCCTTCAGCTCTTCTACTATTATTTCCTTTCCCAATATCCATACCTCGTTCTGTATGCCGTCTGCTCCCAGCGTCTTTCCCTTTTTCATCTTCCCGATTGCCCTCTTCACCTCGTCCTCTGTGATGTTCTGCTCTACTTCCTCTGCCTGTTGTTCCTCTTCTTTCCTTCTCACACCTACCTCTCCTTGAGCCTCCTCTGGTTCCCCCAGTTGCCCCTGGAAATGTTCCATCCATTCATGTCCTTCTATGTTCTTGCTACAGGTTCCCTTCTTTTTCCTCCTTCTACTTTTTACCAGCTCCCAGAACTTTCTTCCCGTCCTATCTTCTCCTGCCTCCGTTATCCTCTTCTCCATTTCTCTACCCTTCTTTTTTTCCACCAGGACCCTCCACTCCCTTTTTGCCTTGATATAACTTTCTTTCCCAGCTCTGTCCCTTATGCTTCTGCCCAATCTTCTTACCTCTGCCATTTTCCTCCTGCATTCTTCATCCCACCATGTGTTCTTCCTTTTGTGACCTCTCTTCCTTTTTTTTCTGTATCGCTCTCTCTCTCTCTCTCTACCGTCTGCTTCAGCTCTCCCCACTCATTTGCTGCTTCTGCATTTTTCAGCTTTTCTCTAAATATTTTGACCGTCTTTTCGTTCCATATGTTCAGCATGTATTTTTCTTCCTCTTCCTCCTCTACCTGCTTACCTGTCTTTATCTCTATCTCTAATGTGTTGTGGTCCGATTCCATTCTATTCCTCACCTCCATCTTTCTCGTCTTGCTTCTTCCTTCTTCATTCATTATGGCGTAGTCTATTACTGAACATCCTGCTCCTCCGATATATGTGTATTCTCCTTCCTCATCTCCTTCTACGTTCCCGTTGATGATGCTGAGTCCCTGTTCTCTTATCCTGTTCATCAGTTCTTCTCCCTCTTTGTTTACCTTTTTATCTTTCGTGTATATTACCTCTATACCTCCTTCCTCGTCTATGCCTCCTCCGTTTCCCGCCGTCCTCGCGTTCATATCTCCGCACCATGATAGCTTCTCTCCTCCGGATTTTTCCACCAGTTCTTCTAAATATTTGAAGTTTCTTGTCCTATCCTCTTTCATGTATACAGTACCTATCCACCATCTCTCCCCTTTTACTTCTACCCTTGCCCCTATACATTCCTCCGAGTATTCTTCTAACCATTCTACTTGCCCCGCTTTCCCTTCCATTTTTACAGCCATCAGCATTCCTCCTTTCTTTCTCCCTCTTGCTCCCCCCTTTTTTGCACCTTTTACCCTAAGCTCAAAGCCTTTCAGCCGCTTTTTCCAGTAATTTTCGTCCTTGTCCTCTAGCCAGGTCTCTTGTAGGCATATTATATCAAAACTTCTTAGGTGTCTCCAAGTGTCCTGCTCCACCCCTTTTATTCCTGCCACGTTCCAACTTATTATCCTCATTCCTTCTTTAACCTTCTTTTTTCCCCTGTTGTGACCTTTCTGCGTCTCGGCTTCTTTTTTCTCTCCGAAAAAGCTCCTGCTCCCTCTCCTTCCATGTATATTCCGCCCCGTCGATCCATAATTTATTGTACTCTATCTTTATCGTTTTTCCTCCTTTTCTCATCTCCGTCGCTATTTCCCATAACTTCTCCTTATTCCTTCTTTCTGTCCATGTCAAATCGTGGTCTATGAAGACATCCGTGCCTTTGAGCATCGCCTTCGTTTTCCAGATCTTCTCCTTTTCCTCCCAGCTCCTGCATTCTGCTCCTACTCTGTCCACCCTACCCCTAATTACCCACGTTCTTTTTAGAGTCATCTCTAGTCGTAGCTTTTCCTTCACCCATTCCTCTATCTTTTCTTTATCCCCCCTTCCTTCTTTCCAGCCTGATATCACTACGTCATTTCTCTTTCTATCCCTTTCCCCCTCTTCGATCTTCTATTCCATCTCTACTAGCTTCTTATTCTCTCTCCTAATTCTGTTGCCTTTCCCTGTTCCCCCCCCCCCCCTTTTCCATCTTTCTTCCCTCCTAGCCTTTCTCCTTCCCCCTCTTCATCTTGTCCCTCCAAACTCTCTGACAGCGCCTTGTCTCCTTCCTTCCTTTCTTTTTTCTCCTTCTCTATCATGCCTATCAGCTCCTGCCTCCAAGCTTTTCTTTGCTCCTCCTCCGTCTTCACCGCCTCTTTCCATTCAGTCCTGTTCCTCTTTCTCTCCTCCTTTTTCTCCTTTAGTTTCCCTTCTAGCTTCTTCGCCTCACTCTCGATCCTCATTTCTAGTTTCTCTTCCAGTTTTCCCATTTCCTTTCCCATTCTTCTTTCATTTTTTTCCTCTCTTCCTTCTCCTTCCTCATAATTTACGTCATCTCATTTAATTTTTTCAGGACCGCCTCCATCTCTTCTTCCTTCTCCTTTCTCTCACTCCTTCCGCCTGTGACGATGTCCCTTCTTTATTTGATGCGCCTTCTCCTTCGCTGGCTTTTTTCGTTGGCGTCCTTCCCACCATCGTGCTTCTCGCAAATGTGCTCTGTGGGTCTACTTCTCTGTCCGCTCTCTCTTACACACCTCTACTGCGTCAACTGGACTACTTCCCTTTCTTTTATTTCCTACTCCCTCTGTCTGCTTGAAGCTTTCCTCCAAGTTCCTTTGCTTCAGTCCTTTTGCTCCCCTCCCTCTCTCCTCTCTACCTCCTCTACCTGATCCCCTCTCTCCTCTTGGGGCAATCCCCACGTTCTCCGTCAGAGCTTTTCCTCTCGACCCTTCTGATGTGGTTTCTAACCCTATCCCCTGCAAGAAATCATGACCAGCTCTACCTCCTCTTCCTGTTCCTCTCTGACCTCTTTTTAAAATTCCCGCCGCTACAGATTCCTCTAGCGTTCCTGGCGTACTGACGGACCGTTTCTCTTCCTCCGTTCCGTTCCCCGTTCTTATTTCCCTGATCTGTGGATTGCTATGCTCTAGCAACTTCACACCTATCACTATCCTTGTCTCTCTTTTTCTTTTTTTTTTTCCTAACCTCTCTATGTTTTCGCTCCCTTCCTACCCTTTTCTTTTCCGTCTTTAATCCTGAATTTTTGTGCCTTATTATTCCTCTTGTTCTCCTATTCTCACACTTTCTCCTAGAACCTTTATCCTTCTCTCCTCCTTCCACACACTATACAAATTAACTCCTTTGTCTCTCACCTCTCACGTTCAACCGCTCTCCTTGGCGCACCAATTTGAACTCTTTTGTTCTTAAATATTCTGTCACAAGACGACATTCATAATTCATTTTCTGTAAAAAAAAAAAGATATTTATATAAATATCTTCTTATATTATATGATCATTTTGGCGATACTCCCCCATAAAAGTGCTAATTCTGAAGCCCATGTATACTACATACCAATAATCTATTATATATTGATTGCATTTTTATTACCTTTCGGATTGTTACACTATGAATACATACATAAAATAATATTATAAATAAAACTTACTCACTTTTACAAAATAAACACGACGTTGAGGTTAGCAGTAACAGCTATAGTAGCAAAAGAATATAAATATATTGATGTTTCTTGTAGATCTAAAAAGCATCAATGATTGAATTTATTAATTAAAATAATAAAAATGTAATGTTGTAAAAGACAGTTTGATAACTTACAGTGCAGTGGGTTTATCGTTCAAAACAGATCTGTATGTACAAGTACAATGATGGTACTGAGGTTGTTTATACGATGATAGTTTTACACACGTGGTCTTACAATAATATTATAATCAAATTTTACTATATCCTCTCCAGTTGTATTTTTTTTTGCGCTGATAGTGGTCACGATAGGGTTAGAAGTAAATGTTATGAGATCAAACGTACATAACAAAAGTATCACCGAGTAGCAGAAGTTGACAAGCGTCGGTAAAATAGATGAACTGCTGTAACCACTACCGTATATTACATCTTACCGGAAGGAGACGAGGGACGACACTTCGGTTTCAACTCTCGTAGCGCGTAGTCTCTCTCGCTTTGAGGCTAACTTGTATTTTGTAGTCCAAATCCACAACTTGTATTCATCAATCTACCTTATATATATATATATATATATATATATATATATATATATATATAAGCTTGGAGTTTACCGAGAACTCAGCTTATCACTCAATTAAAATCCCTTCCTTACGCGCCTTAAAATCTGAACGGTGTTCGAAGACGTATTCCACGCGTACGCCCGACTCTATACGCCGATACGCGGAACAAGACGTTTCACTACTGCTTTGAGCTCAGCTGTCAGCTGTGGCGCGTAGCTTTTTATTGGAAGTGGAGGAGCATAAGATGCCCTTGTATAATCTAAAATGTTGTTTCATATAATTTAGTATTTAATATTTATAAATTTTTTTTGCGGACATTGCACGGGGTGTTACAACTTGTATTCTCCAGTAGCTAAAATTCAAACATTGAAGTTACTATTGTCATATTGTTGTGAAAACGGTTTAATGATTATACAGATGGATGTCGAAACCGCATTCCTGAATGAAAAAATAAAATCAGAAGTATTTTTAAAACAACCTTTAGGTTACAGTGATAAAACCGAAAATGAAACTCATTGTAAATATGCGTTGAGAGTTTTACAATATTTGTATTTGACTAAAGACTTGAAGTTAATTTATCAAAAGAATGAAAATGCTGAAGTCATAGACAGTTTTGTTAATACTGATTGGGCATGTGATAAATCCAATAGGAAACCCACGACTGAATTTATTATAAGATTATATGGAAATGTTATATAATGAAAAGTCCGAAAGCAGGGCAGTGTGACAAAGTTGTCAAAAGCCGCTGAGTACGTAGCTTTATCAGAAGCTGTAAGTGAAATCATAGTTGTTAAAAATTTGCTAAAAGACTTTAGTATTAACCTGAAAAACGGATAAAAGTATACGAAGATAACTCAGGAGCCATGGCAATAGCAAAATTTGGGAACATGACGAAAAACTCGAAGTACATTGAAGTACATGATCATTTTGTAAATGAGTGCTATGAAAAGGAAGAAATTAAAATTGTCAAAGTAGACTCAGAAAATAATATTGCTGATATTTTAACAAAGGCTCTAGGTAGAATTAAATTCGAAAATTTTAGAATAAATTAAAAAATTGTTTAAAGTTTAAGTACCATAAAAATTGAGAAGGTGTGTTGAGATATGAGTAATTTATATGCTACTTTCCGTACACACTATAGAGATTATACGAACAGGTATGCGTGCGCGACTATAGCAAGCAGGATAGACTAGCGCGCGGTAGCGGTAACAATAGTGATAGAATTAGGTAAGGAGCCGATAGCGGCTTGCGAGCAGGACAATAACTGAGTGACACTTAAATAGTTTAAAAGTACTAAGTCTTTATTCGCGTTGAGCAATATCGGTGACGAGAGGCAAGCGTGATAGTTCGAATCGTTCTGAGCGAGAAGAAGGAAGTTCAGACCGTTAGAGCTACTGTAGCTTGTATAAATATTTAAATATTTAACTAGAGTTATTAATTGAACACTTAAAAGAAAAAATATCAAATAGGTATAGTGTGAAAGCGTGGTATAGAGTAAGAGAATCAGCTCGACCGTCGCAAGCGTAAGATGGCTATATAGAGAACCCGAGCACACGTTGTGCGTATCCGACGATATAAGTGTAATCTCCAACAATGAGTATTAAATAAAGGTACAACACTAACCCGAAGGGTCCACTAGAACAATGGGTAATATTATTTATTACACCAAATCCCTCATTTATTAACATGTATACATATACGCACACATATTACTAATAATAGGAGAAAAATAATAACTATTAAACAATATTATTATGCACGAACAATAAATGCAATATAATTTACAATTTAAAATTGAAAAGTCAAAACAAATTGAAATCTAAAACACTAACTAAATATGGAGTGTAAACTTTAATATTAAAATTGCACAAACGATTCGATAATACAATCATAAACTACATAAATATAACTATAGAATAACAGTATTAGTAATCAAGGGCACCTCTACTTCTTACATAATTTGCTAGCATGACCCATGGCTTTTACGAAAAATCTGAAAATTATTAATTTGCTAAAATACATTCGCTTGCACTTTTAACGCACAGAATGATATAATTTGCTACATAAATATAAATCTCATTTAACCTTATAGTAACAGAATTAAGAACTTTTTAGATAAGACCACATCTATTAAAAAGCGAGCACACAGTGGCGCTGTAGTCGTTCAACAAGTCCAAAACTATAGGCCGCAACAACGCGACATAAACCGTCATGAGTGTCATACAACATGTCCTAGACGGCGGGACTGTCGAACGTTGCAGTGTCGTACTACCATTCCGGCTCCGGCATAGCCGTAGCTGCTAAACAGATAAAAGTGCTGCCACTGTCGTGACTAAAGATTAGGCCCGTTACACGCCAAAAGGAACAGAAACAAATAAATACTGACTCACCATGTTAAATAAGTATTGTCCCGTAGTGCAACACTTATCACCCTGTTAAAAATATTTACACTCAATTTTACATCAAATTTTATTTAATAATTTAGAACTTTTACGTGTACAATTTTACATATATCAATACATAAAATTGTACGTAAAGATCAGTACGTAAAATTTTATGTAAAATGTTACTTAAAGTTTTACAATTTTATTCGTGCATGTGAAATATTATATGTAATTGTTTATAATCTTTACATAAAATTTTATGTAAAATTTGATGAAGATATTTTTGACAGGGCAGGAATAGTTTAGTATGTTTCCTTAGCTTGAATAATGCTATTGCGAAAAAGGTCCCGTTGATTATTATTTTCTAATCGTATAACTTATAAATTTTATATTATCATCACAAACCCTAAAATCTTTTCTCAAAATCAATGGTCATTATAGACTCTCTCTCTCTCTCTCTCTCTCTCTCTCTCTCTCTCTCTCTCTCTCTGGGGAGTACTGCTCTTCTGCTGCTTCTTGCCTTCGGGCCCTCTTCTGTAGCACGCTCCGTTTTGCAACCTGTTTCCTACTGCAAACTTTCTACACGGCTTCTAATCTACGAATCTGCTTGGCTTAGCTTGGCTTGTTTTCTCACTTGCACGGCGTCTCTTTTTCTCGGCAATCTACATCGTGGCGACATCTGCTGCATCGTGGGTGAAGTTTCAAGGCGTCTTCATACTGATCGAGGTCGGTACTTTCACGCTCTTTACACTAACGCTCCATCTAGCCGTAAGAGTCACAACACCAACTCTTTCAATGTTAATAAAACTAAAACAATTGTCCTGGGCTCCCCTTACTACATAAATTTACTTCCTTTAACAGATAACACTTTCATTAATATCGGGGGTGTCCAGGTCAGCTTTGAATCCTCTGTGCGTAATCTGGGATTGGTTCTTGACTCTAAACTCACGTGGAAGGAGCATGTTACACAAGTGTGTAAGCGTGCTCACTCGCTAATGTACAGGCTCTACTTTTTCAGAAAGAGTACCAATCTCAGGAAGCGCAAGCATTTTGTGCAAGCGCTCCTATTTCCGATCATCGACTACTGTTCTCTTGTATAGTGTGACCTGACGCAGGAACTCAACTTAAAACTACAGAGGCTCGTGAATACAGGAATTCGGTACATTTATCTATTTATGGTGCAAGGGGCGATGAGCACATCTCCCCGTACAGGCGGGAGCTGCAGTGGCTAACCACTGCTGGACGCAGCAAGTACTTTACAGCTTGTTTCCTACGTAAAATGTTTAACTCTGTCGTCATACGTACTGACCTTTTTTGACTTCCGCGTCACACTCCGGCCTGTGAGGGTCGAGGTGACACCTCTGGAAATTCCTGATTACGCGACAGAGACGCTGAGGAACTAGTTCCATATCAGCGCTTCATACTTATGGAATAATCTGCGATCACACATCAGAAACACTTTATCCACCGTCACTTTCTGAAAACTTGCTAAAGATCACTTTTTTTAACTCGAAAACACATAACTCACACACTGCAACACCTACTTTCTCACTCATTCCACCTTCACTATCGCCACACTCTCACACTATACATACGATCTTGGCGCGGAGTCGTTTGACGCAGCCACGTATCCATTCATTTAAAATCGTGACAATACTTACTGCATAAACCTAAAATAATGATATTTTTTCAAACACTTTGGTTGAGTAACTCAAAAATTTCGAGTAACTCGGGAAGTTTTAGTAGCACACTCACTTCGAAGTACTTGGTACTCGACGGATCAAATCCTTCAGTTAAAAAAATTATTAAAATTGGTTGGATCGTTCTATGCCAAAACAATATGATTAAACAACAATCTAATTTGCAGATAAACGCATTTTTTTAGAGATTTTGTTCATAAATTTAAAAGTGGCATAACCTTGAAATGGATTCACCGTTTTTCGTTTTTCTTTTCTAACTAAAGGGTTTTATCTCAACTTTTTATGGAATATCTTATTTACGGAAAAACTTATAATTTCATTATATTTATATATTCAAAAATTATTATAAGCTTTAAAGGGAGGGGGGGGGGGGGGATTTTCAATATACTAGATATGTGGTTCTGTAACTTCCGTAAAAATGCACTTGGGGGAAATCCTTTAATGGGATCATCAAAGGATTATTATTGCATAATGATCAATTCAGGTAAAATAATTTGCAATAATGTGTTTAGACATCCAGCAGACAGAGAAGATTTTGAAGCCACCGGAAATGAAACTTATATATCAAAAGGGAAAAAGAATTGCAGTAATCTGTTAGAGCTAGATGCATCAAATTCAAATGCATTTAAAATAAGCAGTCATACTAGTCCTAAACAATCTGGAAAACGTGAAGAAGGATGGAAAGAAGTTGTTCGAAAGTAAGGGATTTTATCTGTCTTTTTGCTATATCTAAAATAATAGTACATTATACAACAAGGGACTAAAGTTATAGATTATTCCAGCGGGTGGGTTTACTGACCCGAGGGAATGATCAACTTGAGTCCCGTGTTGCGTATAGAACTTTATTCACGACTTGACTATGTAACCACGTTGTTGTCTTCAAAACTGATGCCTACACATCTATTGTTAATACAAACTAAATTTTAATAATTTATAAATTTTTTAAGATTTTTAGTTTTAAATATTATTATTATATTTTTTTTTAATTTTTCCAAAAGTTGGGAAACTTTTTAAATTATTAAAATTTGTATTCTCGATTTTGCGGGAATAAAGTTTTTATTTCCGCTAAAGTGGGGTTTTCACAATATATGAGGGAATAAAAAGATACTTTAGTCCTGATTTTCAGAGAATGAAGTGGCTAATACATTCAGTCGTGAATGAAAAATTTAATTTTTATAATAGTATCATAGAGTTGCATCCATTTTTTAAGCTAAAAGTAATTACCCGATGAATGATGAATTAATTATAAATTTATTCATCATTAATTTAAAGTTATTATCTAGGTTTGTGATGAGAGTTCAAGGTTTTTTGTTGAATTGTTAATAACTTTTATAGTTAGATTTATTTCTTAAATTGTTCAACAGCAGTATACTGTACATTTATACACTTTTAATTTTTTACGATTTTAATACAAAATATTTACTCTTTGCAATTGGTATTAAAGTAGTTGTTTATCCCTTTCACAATCAGAAACAATTTATAACAAATTCAGGAAAGAAGAAATTTTGATTCTTGTTAGAATTGTAACGAGGTTCGTTTTGGATAAGCGCTATTAGTTGGGACGAACAATTGCGTGACACACTCGTTATACTCGGAGGCTAATCGCACGGTGCAGTACAGGACTGTTTATGTCACGGATAGTTGTGACATAGCGGACATAGCGGTAGGCAGAAGCTATAAAATAGTATACAATACTTGTGCCTTAAATCGATCCTCTATTACACGGCGTGTATATCTCGCTACTCTCGGGCGCTAACTACACGCCGTGTTATAATGGACCGTTTAAGTCACATGTATCATAATATACTATTTTGTAAAACAAGCACGATTTTTGCTTTATTTGTACCTATTATGCGGGAGTAAAGGACCAGTTTTTTTACCGGCGTGCGAACAAAATGTTAGTGAGCGTTTTTAAATTGTTTTGTAACATGCTCGATTTTCGCGTTTTTTTTAACCTAAAATTAATGATAAAAGTAGTCGTTTTCCGACCGGCGGACCTAAAAATGTAGCGGCGGGCGTAAAAGTACTTTTGCGCCCGCTACTCAGTTCATTAGTAAATCTTCTAAACTTGCATGAAATTCAACAAGTGCAATTTGAAACGCGTAAATCAGTACATGCGATACAAAAAATATGGTGTGCACCAAGGGCTTAGCGGGCTTTTCGACTTCGTGTGGTTGGAGTACTCATCTGCGGCTCGGGCTAACTCGCCTTAACTTTTACTGGAAACTCCACACTCGGCCTAAAAAAAGCTAATTTTACGCCCTTGATACACAATGCTATTTTGTAACACAAGCGCGATTTTCGCGTTTTTTTGACTTATTAAGCGGGACTAAAGTAACTCTATCAGGCTGTCGGACAAAAAAAAAATTTAGCAGGCGTTATTCATTTTTTTGTCCGCATATTCCGCATACTGCTACTTACTTTCTTTGTTCGGTGACAAAGTTTTGCTGTAAACTGCAAATTTTTAATTTGTGAAGGTTTTCAAAATTTTCAAAATTTTCGAAATTTTAAATATTTGCGAAATTTTAAAAAATATATTAAATTTTTGAAATTTTACACACACACATATATATATATATATATATGTGTGTGTGTGTGTGTGTGTGTGTGTGTGTGTAAAATAACTGAGATAAATCAAACAAAGTCAAATTTATTATATTTAATCGTAATAAAGCGAGGAACATTTCACAAGATAATTACTACGTAACTTACCATGCCCGTTTCATTGTGTTTATTGGTAAACAACTAAAATTTTCTTTGTATGTATTAGATCGTGATACAAACACCACAAGTACAATAAAACGGGCATGGTAAGTTACGTAGTAATTATCTTGAGAGTTGTTCCTCGCCTTATTATGGTTAAATATAATAAACTTGACTTGTTTGATTGATCTCATTTATTTTCTATCTGTGATTTCGTTACGGAATATATCAAACTCGCTTAACCTTATACACGGATAAATTTTTCGCAGTCTCAGCCCTTCTATACTATTTATGCCGTCCTGATCTCTATCAATCGTATGTATTTATAGCTATATTAGTTTTATAGCATACCAAAACTTAGATGTTCTGAACTCTAGTATTTTCGGAGTATTCGCAATTCGAAATCGAATACTTTCAACTCCGACGATACAAGCGTGAGCGTCGGCCGCTTCGACTTTCGGCATCTGAGAGTACGAAGGATTGGATTGCCGCGGTGAGTGTCTCTTGTTGTGCGCTGTGTAATAACATTGGTCTTAATACTATTATTGTTCAAGTATCGATAAAAGTAAATGAAGTAAGTATATAACTTAAATAATATGTTTGTGAGAATAATGTCTATATAGGTATATCGTATGTGTTTTCAAAACGAATATAAAATGATATTTTGAGGTTATAACCTCCAAATGAATACTTTGATAAGAACCTCATGGTAAAATAATATATCTATATGCTTGTATCCAAAAGACGAAAACTATTACTTGACTGTTATATTTTGAGGATTTCACTAGTTTTCTAATATTATACCTTTTTACTTGTCAACCTTTGAAGAATAATCATTTCCTAACTTCAATAGATTTCGTTAATCATTTGCACGATTAATTTATTTATTGGCATTTCGCACATTAATTGCATACTTTCTAACAATCTTATTTTTGGGCACAGTTAATGGCATTATGAATCCACAAAACGGTCCACATTTTTATGATTTGCACGCACAAACTTCACCTTCATGCACCCATGGTACCATTTTTTTAATGTCTTATCATCTTTTACTGGATTTTTGTATTTCATTTTCTTTATACTTTAGGTTTTAATTCACTTCCTTATGCAAATACGACTCATCCACAAAATGTTCCGCACAATGAAGATGCTTATCAACAAATTCCTGAAAATTTGACTGACGGAGAAAAAAAATATTATACTTTGATGTCCTACAATACAACAAACGAAATTCCTAACGACGGCATTGATCACGCTTTAGATTTTTCTGTTACGTTGCAACTGCTAAAAAATGATCAAAATAACAAACGTAAATCCACCGTACCTCCAGACAATCCTACACTATCAAAGATTGCCAATCTAAATTCTTCGAAGCAACAAATGGTATATATTTAATCTCTCTGCGATAAAGTTTATAAAATGATCCATTTGTTATTTATATAAATTTTATTTTTTTTTTATTTTATTTATTTAATCCAGAATATTACAGAGTATAACTATTACAGTTATACTCAGAAATCTTGCAGAGGTAAACAGGTTACCTGTTCGCAAGCCCTGGCATTACATACTAAAAAAAATACAAATATAAAAAACGCTTAAAACTAGTAAAAAATAAACTTTCTATCTTATTCTATATTTCCCAGAACAAAACAAATATAATGCATTACTGCTTATAAAACAGTTAACAAAATAAACTACTTATTATTTATAAAGATAATTCGTTACTTTAAATTTTTATAGATTTCTCTCAAGAGCAAACATATCAAAGTAAAGCAGAAATCACAAATTCTGTTCACAATTTATTAACAAAATCACAGAGAGGTAGACTGATATTAGCTGCCTATGAATATGATAAGGCACGCAATGAAAAATTTAAGAAATTTGACAAATACGCAAGTAAACTTGCAGTCACTGTTATAGACAATGAATTTATGAATGATCGCTACGAGTATATTATTTTTTACCCCATAGTTAGCTAAAACATCATATTTTGTTTATTTTATATAAAATATTAATTTACAGCCTTAAACGTGCCAGGTTTTTAGCTTTACGTAATTAGATTTGCCAGCATTTCGAGGGACAAATTGCAGAACAGTGGTATTCGTGTAGCACAACTAGTACGTCAGCGACGGGATACTTATATACTGCTTATAGAAAATTGTGAGATCAGTGCATAGAGCTCAATATATATAAAGGAAGTATCAGTAAGTACAACATTGTCATTGTTAATTGTCATTGTCATTGTTAATTGGCGAAAGAAAAAATTCTTACATACAAAATATTATTTCAGACAGTGAATCGGATACGGTTGATGTTGATATTTTTAAAGCTACAAATATTGATGACAATTTCATTAAAACCTGGACATCGCTATTAGATAACAGAACAAAATATTTTAAGTCTAAGGAATTAGAAACATTTTTAGAACTGTACCCATGTCTTGCACTTTCTTGTGGTTACAAACTGGTAAATTTCATTACAGTTTCTGTACCAAAGATTTTATGTCAATCACAATTTGTTTTTAATACTTATATACCTACAGATTTTAGTAGATTTCGAGCGTATCTACGGCTCGAAGAATGATGAATTAATGTTAAAGTGTCCGGAAGTATCTACTAAAATTGTAGATTATGCAGAAGTAGCAAAGAAACAATCCTGTGTTAAGAATACTATCGATAAATATAGAGAATTGATAGTTGTCTGTAAGTATATATGTATTTGCTAAAACAACTGTTACTTGTTCCAAAATGTATTATGATAAAAAAAATATGAAACTTTAATTAATTTTCTAGCTAAGGAAACCGCTGCATTTCTCCTTTTGCCAATAATATTGAAGCCTAGCAGCAATAACGTTATCAAAAAA